>JAOTQR010085182.1:0-36362 GCA_025774065.1 Solanum ossicruentum
GTAAATAATGGGTAAATTCTTAGTAATGTTATATTTTGGTATATATGTATATATATATATATATATATATATATATATATATATAGTTGTTAGATTTTTTTAAAAACTTTTGATGCAAAAATTGTGTAAAGTCAAAATTTTTAAGGTTGTGATTATTGACGCATTCATAAATTTGTGAGTATCTGGCAATGTTTGTTATGATATTATAAAGGTAACCTGAGACTGAAAGCATGACTTGTGAGTCTATACTTGATTGTGGATGCAAATGCCATGTTTGTTGTGAGCTTATTTTGCTTCATTCATGCATCTTATATGGACTTAGAACTTGCCTTGTTACTCTAAAGTTTGTTTGGGAATTTGGTTCATATGGAAGGGATCATAGAACTTTGTTCCTTGAGTGAAACCACTTTTAGCCTATATGACCCATCAAATAAGCGAGTGAATCACTTAATCCAAACGTTTGAGCTTATCATGTACTTATTCTTTCTTGATACCTTGCTAGCTTAACCTTGCTTGATGAAATTCATTCATAGTGGCCCTGGTCTATCCTTGAACACGTGAACCTTGATTGAGGCAAAAGGCCTAAGTTGAGGGTGGCTGTAGTTAGTCGCCCTAGTTTGTGGCATAGATATTGTATACTTCACCTGAGGCTAAAAGCCTAAGTTGGGGGTGGCCCTTATTGTGGCAAAGTAATAATAATAACGTGCTTAGTGGTCAAATAAAGAAAGAAATGAAAAGGCATGAATAAAGTGAAGAAAAAGAAAAGAAAAGTGCCTTAAGTTGTGGAAAAAGTAGCAAAAATGAGTTTTAAATCAAGGCTCAGCTGAAAAAGAGAAATAAAGCACTAGAGACAAGTTTAAAATAGGAGAATAAGGGTGGATTATGAAAGCAAAAAAGTGTTGGCAAACATGGTTCAAGGATAGATTTAGTCACTATTTGCCCAAAATACCTCACCAAAGAACCCTGAACCGATGTTACAAGCTTATAAGTCCTAAAGTGATCCACCTACCCTTTATCACCAAGACAGAAAAATGAGTATACATCAAGCATTTGGTGTTAGTCATTGTGCATGAATTTCAATTGTGAGAATGAGAATATTTCCTCTGTCCCTGATTTCTCAATGTCCTTAAGTGAATATAAGGGACTTCTTTCTAGTGAGGGCATTTTCACTACTTGAGTAGCATATGACTATACTAGTGATTTTTGATGGTTGATGCTCCTTAGCTTACGAAAGTTGGATTGTCAGGTCTTTCTTGATGTTCTGGTTTTCTCAATAACTTGGCAACCCTGCTTTGAAAGTAGTAGTTGGGTACCTGAACGAATGAACTATTGTATATGCCATTGATATAGTTGCTATGCATTTCTCTCTATCTGCATAGATTGAGTCATCGCTTGAGGACAAGCAACAATTCTAAGTTGCATGTGTTGATGTGTTATCAAATTACAACACATTTGGTGCCTAAAACAAGGGATTTTTTTAGTCCTTAAAGCAACTTCTAAGTGTTCTGATGTGTTTTTGTGTTAATCTTGAAGAATAGTTAAGTTGGTATTTTGAAGAAAAGTTGCAGATTTTGCTGAAGCATAGGTCATACGAGCCCTCTTACAAGTCGTAGGTTGTGGCGTAGCAGGAATCGGAGAACAAAAAATCATAAATTTGCCAAGTGAAGGTCACCCGTATGAGCCCAGCCTACGAGTCATAAGAAATACTATGACTCATATAGGTAGACTTGTAGCAAGAATCTGAGAGACAAAATGTTGGACAAAAAACTGAAGACCAAGACTATGGGTCCAAGAGGCTATGAATTTTGATATGAGACCCCGACTACGTCTTGTAGGCCAACCTACTAGTCGTAACTACAAAATTTATCAAATGCTAGCTGTCTTTTCTGTATAATTCCTAGAGTTTTCTTGTAAATACTATAAAAATAGTTTAAGTTAGGCTTTTGAAAGGAGTTCAAATAATAGACATTTCTCCATTACATTTTGAAGCTTTTCTTAGGTTCTTTAAAGTAGATTATTGTTCTCTTTGGGAAACCCATTTTGGGGATTGCAAATCTTGCTTTGTACTCATTGTTGATCAATCAAGCTTATTGGTTTGCAACTTGTGGTGCCTATCTTCTTTGCTCTGAATTGTGTCTATTATGTTCATTTTTGTGTGTTTTATCTTAGCCATGAGTTGCTAGACACCCAGAACTTGGGGTTGTGGGAACCATACGCAATCGACTTGAGATGACCAAGGTTTTATGCATGTCTATGATTGGGGTTTTGCATGTATTATTTATTTCCATTCATGATTAATGTTGTTTGGTGGTGGCCAACACCAAACCCTACTTACTATCACGACCCGACCAAGGTAGTGATGAATAGGAAAAGGAAATGAGATGTCAGGATTTGGTTGATGTTTTCTCTACTAATCAACCAAACCTGACCAAGGGGAGGTTGATTGGGATAGTAGGTAACGGTTAGTTGGCACGCCATAGTGGCTGACCAAGCGCCATGGTCAAATTCGACCTTCACTTTCACAAGAGGGCTGGAAGAACCTTTGTTACCATCCTGCATGCGATTCATCAATTATAGCTATGTTATCCATTGTAATTGAGTCAACTAGCCATGGGGGTACAGTTTCCCAAATTGTCCCCAAAATTGAGTGTTTCCCACATTTTAATTACTGCTTATTTTATGTTTTCTTTGAATCACAACAACCCCCCATATCATCTAATGATTGTAGTTATAGATACTAGGAATGATTAGTAGTGAAATCTTACACTCAAGCCCTGTATTCCCTGTGGAGTCGACCTAACCTTGGTTAGGTTAATTACTGATAGCGACCGCTTTCTTATTGGAGCGTGACCATCACCAATTTGCCTCCGGATATTAGTTCTATTCACCCGGTCTTCCATGTGTCCATGTTGTGGAAGTTGGTTGGTGATCCTAGTGCTATTGTGCCTTTGGAAGGTGTTGAGATTAAGGAGAACTTATCTTATGAGGGAGTTCTAGTTGAAACTTTGGATAGGCAAGTGAAGCAGCTTTCTAACAAGGTTGTGGATTCAGTTAAGGTAATTTGAAGAAATCAACATGTGGAGAGTGCTACATAGGAGGCCAAATTAGACATGATGAAACAATATCCACATCTTTTCCAATCTACTTAAGCCTAAGTCATTTAGGTTCTTCCTTTTCCATGTGGTACTAATTCTTTCACTCCTGAGTTTCATGGCGTGACATGCATACATGTGTGCCAAAATGATTTTTATGATGTTTTAAATGACTTGAATATGATTTGGTATGAGTTTTACTAACTTTATGATTTTCAAGTGATAAAATATGCATTGTATCTTTTCTTTGAATGTTTTATATTCAAACTCAATCCTTGTTCAAGCACATTCGGGGACGAATATTCCAAAGGGGGAGATTATGTAAAGACCTAGACTTGGTACGACTTCGTTGGAGCTTGAAAAGTTGGTTCCAAAAAGGTTTGAATGAAGGTGACGCTTCATAGGAGCCTTCACGTTCCGTTTGGTGCTATATGAACCATATGAAGCCTACTTGAAGTGGCCCTTGGCCTTGTGTGGTGTGTGAGGGCCTTAATGTGGAGTTTGGAACCACGGCATATCAGAATTGGACCCCACATAGTTCTGGCAAAGAATGAGTTGATAGAGGTATGGAGTTTAATTTAGATGTGAGGCCATACGGACAGTGTGGTTAACCATATGGTAACCTTAGGCTTTAGACTCCATAGTTTTGAGGCTAAGACATATGGTACGACCCCTCTCACGGAATGTATAGTGCCTCACAATCCATGAGGCCCTCTCACATAGGTGTCGGAGTGAAACTCTTCTAGGCATCGGCTTGTCACGACCCAAGCCTTAGGCTTAGACGTGACACGGCGAATGAGAAGTTTGAAGACAACCTAAACAAGCCTCTTGATAGTAACATACACACATCCTTAGTTGTGGAAGCAAAAGAAAACAATATTAAGAGTCAACTAACCAAAAGGAAAAACTGAACTTAGGGAAGTCTTTGATAGTCATAAAAACATAAGAAGAGTCACGCTCATAGCATATACAAATGTGGTATCCAACAACACCTCTACTTTAGAGTGGAGCGGGGGCGAAGACACTCCCTGCCCTCACCCTTATAATAATAAGAATTCAACAAAAGAAGGAGTCTCAATATAATATGAAATAAGTAGATATTATCCTTGGAATTGAGGACTCACCAAAGCTTTATCTGAGAAAGAACTAGCCATGTGGAGGAGGATAATCAAAAGGAGCTTCGGTTCCTACATGGTGATATCATATAGGCATAGAGCATGTGTTAGTACATTTGAATATACTAAGTATACAGGGTGCAATATAACAAAGATATAAGCCAATATATTCAAAATGCATAATCATAATCAATAGTTATATAAGCTCAATATAACATGTATGATCAATGCTTGAAACAAAATATGCATGTAAAACATTTAACTTGCATATTATATAATACCCATGTCGAAAGAGACCTTAACCAATATAGACCAAGCAGCTATAACTTGGAATCTAAGGCATGACATCCCCTCGGTACAGGTGGCTGGGCATGACACCCCCTAGCTAGTGACTGAGCATAACACCCTCCGGTAAAGTATGGTCTACTTGCCAAGGGAAACAAACATGCTATATCATGGTAATATGCACTAGATGGATTAACTAATATAGCAAAGGTAATAAATTATCCTTTGGTGGCACATAGTTTAGAGACTAAAGGCTTTCTATAAGGACCCTTAGGGTTGTTCCACCAACTTAAGCCTCAATCGGTGCTAAGTCAAATCCCATAGAATACTTGAAATAATTATTTCTTTAATAAGTTGTAAGAGACATGATAACATGACTTGAGTAGCTCCTAAATATGCTTGTCCTTTAATGTTAACACTCCAATAATAAAGCGGTCTCTATCAAGTATAAAACCTAATCAAAGACTAGGGTTGAATCCACGGGGAATACGGGATTTGACCACATTGATTCACCAACAATTATTTCAAGTATGAATCAACTATATTCTCTTAAGAAAAGGGGAGGTTGTAATTAGATTGAAATAACTACAAACTATAGTAACTAAAGTAAAAATACAATCAATTTTTAGGAGCAATTTGGGAATTGTGTTCCCCATGATTCACTAACTAAAATACCCCAGATAACATAACTTTAATTCGGAGATTATTTGCAGAATGGTAACTTAGGTTCTTCCAGCCCTTTTGTAAAGGTGAAAGTCAAATTTCACAGCTACCATGGTTTGTCATACTAACCATTACCTATTGTCCTAGTCAACCTTTCTTTAGTCGAGTTTCATTGATTAGATGAGAACACATCAATCGATTCCACTCACTCATTTCCTTTTCCAATTCATCTCTATCTTGGTCAGAATCATGACACTAGGCGGGGTTTGATATTAGCTACTATCAAACAATAAGCAATCCAAAGGTAAATGGACAATACATGCAAATACCCAACTAAAGAAATGCAAATAATTCACGTTACTTTAGGCTAGCTACTCCTGGTTCCCATAACCCCAGGTTGTGGGGGTTTAGCTACTCATAACTTGGGCAAGACAAAATCATGAATAATACAGACATAGTTAAGAATTACCCAAGGAAAATGAAGAACAATAAACAACCTTGATTTTGGATTCACAAGCTTGAATAATGAAGTTGAATTATAAGTGATTCTAATCCCCAAATTGGGTCCTCAAAGTGAAACCCTAGTTGTCTGCTCTAAAACATCTAAGATTCTCTCTACAAATTGTTCTATGTTATGTGTAATCTGATTATTCCCCTTCTAAAAACCCTAACTTGTACTATTTTATACTATTTAGAAGAGGTCCTTAAAATAAATTAGAAAATCTAGTCGGCAGCAGTTACGGCTCATAGATACGACTCGTAGGGTGACCTACAGGACGTAATTAGGCTTTTGTAGTCAACACCTTGGCATTTTGGATTTGATACCTATGATCTGTGCTATAAGTCATTGTTTGATCTACGACTCATAGTGTCTTCTCGTAGTCCAACCTTACATTTCTTGGTCCAAATTAAATCAACACTATTAATAACTATGAGTTCCTCCTCTATGAGTCGTAGTGAGGACTAGGACTAGTACCCCGGGCTTATATGCTAAACTTCAATTTCTTAGATTTTGATTTTGGAAGTTGTTAATCACGACGATCATCCCCTACAACTCGTAGCTTGGGCTATGACTGGTAGCAGTTCTCGCAGGTCCTTAAATTCAACAAAATCTGCTACTTTTCCCTAGGATTAAACCAACCTATATTTTCTGCAAAAAATAAACATAAAACACATAAAAGCCATAAAAAGTCGCATTGAGAACACATAAAATCCCTTGTTTTAGGCACCAAATATGGTGCATTTTGACAGTACATCAACACCCGCAACTTAGAATTGTTGATTCTCCTGAAGTGACGACTCAATCTAGATAGATAATGAGCAATACATAGCCAACATCTTCCTAGCATATACTTTACTCAATTACAACTTAGGTGCCCAAACAAGCATTTTCAAAACATGGTCATGTGGCTATCAAGCAAACCAAGGCGCATTGATGCATTTGACAATCCAACTATGACAAGTTAAGGAGTATCAATAATCTACAATCACTAAACAAGTCATATACTAACCATGCAATGCAAATGCCCTCATAGAAAAGAAATCTCCCTTTTTTCACTCTATAAGTTTTCAAAGTAGATTAAAAGACTATGCAAGCATACTCTTTCTCACAAACGAGATTCATGTATGATGACCAATACTATTGGTTTTCCCATACACATGCAACCCAAACTATTGGCTGATTGGATTAGGATCACTTTAGGACTTCGTAGACTTGTAAGATAGGTTCATGGGGCTTTGGTATGGCATGTTGGGCAATTAATGACTAAAGGCCAACCTTGAACTATGTTTTTCAACACTTTCACCGTAACAACTCATTCTTACATAGTTCTCCCTTACTCCACATTTTCAAGCTTTTCGGGTATTTCTTTTTCTTTTTTCAGCTTGTTGCTTATATTCAAACTCAATTTTCTTCTTCAACTCATTATTTTCAAACTTAATTTGGTTTTTCAACTCATTATTTTCAAACTCAATTTGACTTTTCAACTAATACTAAGGCATTTTTTTCTCTTTTTCACTTACCTAATACATGACTTTCCATTCTTTCTTCTATTCCTAATTAATCACCTCATTTTTGCTATAATACCATAACATAGGCCATCCTAAACTTAGGCTTCTAGCCTGAGGTGAAGTACACAATATCCATTCCCCAAACCAGGGCCATTTTTTGTAGCCACCCTCCACTTAGGCTTTTGCCACAATCAAGGTTCATATTGTTCAAGGATAGACAGGGGCCAATATCAAGTTATTTAACTAAATATGGTTAGGTATGACACCCTATAACCCTATGCTCTTGTACCCATGTTTGAAGCCTCATTTGGTTAGATTGGGGTTGTATTAGGTTCATGGGAGACTCTTAGTACCTAAATGAGTTCAAGACTTCCCTAAGAGTCAAGTTTTGGGTGATGGTTCATTCAAGGTTCAACTTTAAACAAGCATAGCTTTTAGCACATTTAGAACTGGGTAGCCCACGAAATGTCAAATGAAAACCCTTTGTGTTAGCTTTCCAACATATTTGGTTCCACCTCATTTAGAGTTCAGAGTCGAAAGTTATAGGCATTTTACTGAAGACTACTAGTGAAGAGTTGCACTACGAGCCTACAGTTAGGAGTCATACGTTCGGATATGACTCATAGGTCAGGTTGTAGCAATATGCAGAGACTCCGACATTGAGCCTATGTGTCATGTGAAGGGTCCTATGAGTCGTAGTGCTACCTACAGGTCGTAACAAAGCCCATAACAGTTGTTAGACAACTTTTTAGGAAGGGTTATTTTGGTCCTTTCCCAGCCTTTCTAAGCTCTAGATTGATGTTTTTATGCTCATTCAAGGTCCCAAAACCCTTAAGTTCATCATTGTATTGATAAAATACTCTCTCTAACCCTTATTTGAATATTTCACTCCAAAGATAAGTGAAACCTCTTCCGAATCTAAAGGAATTCTTCCAAGTTTTAAGTTCTCCCCTCCATCTTCATCATGATATTCTTCAAAGCTAAGGTATCAGGTGTTGAACCATTGAGTTCTTCCATCCATGGTGCCTAGACTCTATTTTTACTAATATTGCATGATTTGATGTAAATTTCACATGTGGGTGTTGTATATTGAGAAATTTACTGCACAGTGATTTATGTTCATGTAAGTATTGTTGTTTTAGCATGTTTTGAGCTCTAGATCTTGGATCTAATATTGAATTTGACGAGGGATTTCAAAGTGAATGTCTTGGGGTGTTGCAAGGTATTGATTTAAGGTTTCAGAATAGATTTTCTTGCATG
Organism: Solanum ossicruentum; assembly: GCA_025774065.1. Classification (NCBI taxonomy): domain Eukaryota; kingdom Viridiplantae; phylum Streptophyta; class Magnoliopsida; order Solanales; family Solanaceae; genus Solanum; species Solanum ossicruentum. The sequence continues at coordinate 8,426 of JAOTQR010085182.1, forward strand.
ATTTTATTTCTAAATTGCATAGTCTTTTTCTCTCATTACACACCTAAAGGTGTTCGTTAAAATGTCCGGTTATGGTTTCTTGAGGAAATGAAGGTCCAAAGCATGAGATATGATATGTATGATATTATGATGATGAAATGATCTTATGTATATTATTATTCCTATATGAAGTGTTGCACTAGACTATATGATAAATCCTATATAAAGTGATGCATTAGACCACGCCTAATACGGGGGGACAAGAGCCCGGGTAACCTATCGATACGTTATTACCTTGGTAACTAATGTAGGGGTTAGTACTCACCAACTATGTGAGGGTTTTGTAATTTTCCATCCAGATGATAGGTGTGAATGTCCTTAACCATGTGAGGGATGCGTACCTAACCACTTAGGGTAATGGGGTGTGACTATCACCATCTTAGCCCAACACAAGGTTGGATAGCTTGCTTGGTATCATCTTCACATATGATACCGCATGTGAGCATGAGTTACACAAGAATGTTTTACTTATGCATTGATCATATTTGTCATATTGCTATATTATGCCTATTGGCTATCGCTATGCATGTTTGATTATGATGCTTATCTCTTGTTGCATTGTATCCTACATACTTAGTGCATTTTGCCTAAATGATATCACCAGGGAGGAATTGGTGCCCAAGTTTAACATTATCCTCATCCACGTGGCTAGATCGGTGCTACTAAAAGCTAGTTGGTGAGTCCCCAATTTCGAGGACCTTATTCTATATTATTCCTATTATTTATTGGGATGTTCCTTCTTATGTTCTTTTTTTACTATGACGGTTATCCCAGTAGCTTTGTCTTGGCCCTCGCTCTATCTATGTATTAGAGGTGTTTGTTGGACACATTATGTATCTATGTAATGAGCTTGACTTTGACTCTTGATTATGATGTTTAGGCAATCTACCCTTAGTCCCATTGCCTTTATTCTTACTCTATATTTTATTTTATATGCTTCTACAACCAATGATGTGTAATGGCAAGATAAGAGGCTTGTTTGGGTTCCTTTGAGTTCTTTATTCGCCATATCACGTCTAGATACTAGGCTCAAGTCGTGACAAACTTGGTATGAGAGCACTAGGTCAATAGATCATCGGAGTCCAAAACACCATGTTCATTAGAGTCTTATTCATGGTTTTATTATATACCACAACTATAAGTAGGAGGTTATGAGATGCTTTATGAAATGTTTCCTTTCTTCATGCTCTGAGTCGTGATATCGAGTTGTAGTAAGTTTTTCCTCCCTAAGGATTTTACATTAATAAGCTAGATCGTGCCTGACACTCGAGGAAGATGGGCCCAAACTCTCGAGGAGCAACCTACCAATGGTGGACTCTAGGATGCTCTCACAATGCTTGCCCAAGTTGTGGCCAATCAAGTCAACCAAGGGATCCAAGCCCCTTATGCTACTAACCTGGGTGCTAGGGTACGAGACTTCATGAGGATGAATCCTCCGGTATTTCATGGATCAAATGTTGATGATGGGGCACAAGAGTTCATTGATGAGGTCTATGAATTTTTGAATATCATGGGTGTTGGGCCGACTGAGAAAGTGGAGTCAGCGGCATACCGATTCAAAGGAGTAGCTGAAATATGGTATGATTAATGGAAGGGGGAGAAAGGAAATGGTTATGTGGTTCTTTGGGAGGAGTTTAAATTGACTTTTCTTAATCGGTTCTTTCCTCTTGATCTTAGGGAGGCTAAGTTAGTAGAGTTCATGAATTTTAAGCAAGGTGCTATGAGTGTGAGGGAGTATGACTTCAAGTTCAATCAACTTTCAAAATAGGCTCCTCACTTGGTGGCCGATCCTGGGACTAGGATGAACAAGTTTTTAATGGGTATCTCCGACTTGGTGAGTGAAGAATGTCGGTCTGTTATGTTGACTGGCGAAATGGATTTGTCCTGTTTTATGACTTATACCGAACAAATGGTGGACAAAAAATTGTGGAAGAAGAAAGGGAAGGAGGCCAAGGAAGCCCGTGGTGAGGGAAAGTTCCAAAGTTGCCAATGTCATGCTAGTGTAGCACCTTATGCTAGTGGTCTATCGTGTCGTAAATGTCATGATGGTCTGTGGTTAAAGAAAACCAATGCTTGTTATGGATGTGGAGAGGATGGTCACCAGATAATAGATTGACCTCATAGGCACAAAAGGGGTAAAGGTGGTGAGGTTGGTCAAGGGGATGCTCCAAGGCGTAATCGGATCTTTGTTCTTCCAAGGAGGCAAGAGGTAGATGAGTTGCCCGATGTTGCTACCAATATGTTAAAGTTTCCTTGACTTAGATGTGTGTGCATTGTTGGGGCTGGAGTGCGGTTATTTCTTTCTTTATTCTTTTGGGTTGCTAGTGGGCTTCTTTTGTGTCTCGAGTGGTGATGTGAACCTTTGGTGTCTATAATTTGGTTGAGTATAAGGTTGATAGAAAGTCCATAAGTGTTAATCCATTTTTTTATTACATGGAGGTCTTGTCTTGGGATCTTGGGTGAACTTAGCTTGATATGTTAGAGGTCTTGGGATTGTTTGGCTATTCGCATAATATGTTTCTGATGAGTAGAACCCCTAAGGTTGTAATCTAATGGTTGATGATGGTTGATCAATTTGGTCAACTATAATGGGTTAGTCACTTCACTAAGGTTGATATTCAGTTTGAGCTTTATCCTTAAGTGAGCATTATTATTATTGGTGGAGTTGTTCATTTGGTTTATGCATTGCCTATGTTTATGGGTCCCTAAATTAGGGTCTTGAAATTCTACCTTGATATGTGATGGTGGTCTCTAGTGATGGGGCATTGTTTTGTTTAGAGATTGTGAATCTTTGGGGGTTGTGTTGCAAGTCTTAAAGAATGAAGGGTTGTTTGCTGAATAAGGTAGGTGTGAGTTGAGGATAATAAGAAGGTGGTTAGGACTCCCTAGGAATTATGATATGAGTGTGCATTAGTCTTTCCAGTAACACTAGTGTTGTGGTTGGTACTCTAAGTAGCCTAGTATGTGTGGAAAATGGTGGCAAAGAGGAGACTAGTGTGGTCCATCGGTTGTTTAGGATGGAAGTTAGGTTGAGGGAAGTTGAGGATGGTTGTATAGTACTCTTGATAGTTCCAAATCTTCTTGCGTTAAGAGGTTTAGATTAGGAAAGGCCTTGACTTCTCCTTGTTAGAGTTGGAAGTTTTCCGTGAGAAAAGGATAGAGCGGAGGTTGTCTCCCAAAGGGGAGATGGTGGTTATGGTACTGAGTAGGTTAGATGTATTTAAGGTTTCCAATTGAGTTGAGAATTATGAGTCCTTATGTAGTGTAGAGGGAAATTAGTAATGTTGCATAAGTTTGGGGATTGCCTATGGATAGGAGTTAGGTTAGTTCGGTTCTTCATGCTTGTACGATGATGGGATGTGTTGGTGCCTCTTATGCTATAGTACTCCTGGAGATTGTGGGTGATGTGGAGGATAAGTTGACTTCGGAGAAGGTCCCGGTGGAGGTGTGGATTGGTGAATGGAGAAGTTGAATGATAATGATGTGGTGTTCGCCAAGGCCCTCTTTGGAGGAGTCCTCTATTTTATATGTCTCTCAGGAAGACGATGTGGGCATGGAGAAGCAATATTTGTATTCCTCTCATTCTATTTAAGCTTATGATGACATGTCAAGTCCATTCTATGATTCCAAGTCTTATGTTTCAGCCCCTATATTATTCATATGCATTCATGTTTAACTTGGCAAGTGCTTGGTGATTTTACACTTATGTTGAGATTTTGAAAATGATGTTTTGAACGATTTGAATACATTTTAGTATGACTTTTAACTACATTATGATTTTCAACTAGTAAGCTATGCAATGAATCTTATGGTTGGAAGTTTCATGTTCTAATTCAAGCCTTATTCTTCCACATTCGAGGATGAATGTTCCCAAGCGGGAGATATTGTGACATCCCTTAACTCCATGCTCTTCCACCCATTTTTAAACCTTCATTTGGTTATATTGGGGGTGTATTAGGTTAAGGGGGACTCCTAGTACCTAGACAAGTTCAAGACTTCCGTAATAGTTAAGTTTTAGGTGATGTTTCATGCAAGGGTCAACTTTAAACTGGCATAACTTTTAGTATACTTGGAACTAGGTGGCCCTACAACATATAAAATGAAATCCCTTTGAGTTAGCTTTCCAATGCACTTGGTTTCACCTCATTTAGATTTTGGAGTCAAAAGTTAGGGTCATTTTACTAAAGACAACCAGTGTAGAGCTGCACTACGAGCCTACAGTTACAAGTCATAGGTCGGGGTATGACTCTTATGTCAGGCTCGTAGCAATTTCCAAAGACTTTGAAATTGAGCCTTGCAGTCTTGTGATGCGTCCTACGAGTGGTACTGCTACCTACGGGTCGTAACGGGGCCCATAATAGCCGTTAGACAGCTTTTTACGAAAGGTTATTTTGGTCCTTTCTAAGCTCTAGATTGATGTTTTTATGCTCATTCAAGGTCCCAAAACCCTTAAGTTCTTCATTGTATTGGTAAAATACTCTCCCAAACCCTTACACTAATATTTCACTCCAAAGTCAAGTGATTGAATCTCTTCCGGATCTTAAGGAATTGTTCCAAGTTTCAAGTTCTCACTTCCATCTTCAACAACAAATTCTCCAAAGTTGAGGTATATGGTGTTGAACCATTGAGTCCTTCGACCCATGTTTCCTAGACCCTCTTTTTACTAATATTGCATGATTTAAAGTATATTTCACATGTGGGTCTTGTATATTGAGAAATTTACTGCACAGTGATTTATGTTCATGAAAGTATAGTGGTTTAGCATGTTTTGAGCTCTAGATCTTGGATCTAATGTTGAATTTGATGAGGGGTTTTGATGTGAATGTTTTGGGGGTGTTGCAAGGTGTTGATTGAAGGTTTCAAAATAGATTTTTTTGTACAATTTCATCTCTAAGTTGCATGGTCCTTTACTCCCATTGCACACCCCTAAGGTGTTTGATAAGATGTCCAGTTATGGTTTCTTGAGGAAATGAAGGTCCAAAGCATGAGATATGATATGAATGATGCTGTGATGATGAAATGAGCATATGTATATGATTATTCCTATATGATGTGTTGTACTAAGCATATTATAAATCCTATATAAAGTGATACATTAGACTACGCCTAATCCGGGGGGAAAAGTGCCCGGGTAACCTATCGGGTGGTTAGTACGTTGGAAACCGAGGTAGGTGTTAGTAATCACCAACCATGTGATGGGTTCATACTTTTCCACCTAGATGATAGGTGTGAATGTCATTAACCATGTGAGGGGTGCGTACCTCACCACCTAGTGTGATGAGGTGTGACCATCATCATCTTAGCCCAACATAAGGTTGGATAGCTTACTTGGTCTCATCTTCACATATGATATCCTATTTGAGCATGAATTGCTTAAGCATATCATACATGTCATATTGCTATATTATGTCGATTTTCTATCGCTATGCATTTTGGATTATGATGCTTATCTCATGTTGCATTGCATCCCACATACTTAGCACATTCAAATGTACTAACGTATACCCTTGCCTACATGATATCACCATGTAGCAACCGGTGCTCAAGTTGATCATTCTCCTCATCCACGTGGCTAAATCGGTGCTACTCAAAGCTAGTTGGTGAGTCCTCCATTTCGGAGACCTTAGTCTATGTTATTCCTATTATGTGTGGAGATATTCCTTCTTATGTTCTATTTTGACTATGAGGGTGAGCTCAGTAGCTTTGTCTTGGCCCCCGCTCTATCTATTCATTAGAGGTGGTTATTGGCACATTATGTATCTATATTATGAACTTGACTTTGAATCTTAATTATGATGTTTATGCAATCTTCCCTTAGTCCCATTGTCCTTATTCTTACTCTTTATGTTTTTTTTTATATGCTTCGTAAGCAATGATGTGTAATGACTAGTTAAGAGGGTTGTTTAGGGTTCCTTTTTCATCGTGTCATGTCTAGGCCCTAGGCTTGAGTCGTGACATTAGTCTAACTATGTATTAGGAAAGGAAATTCATGTAAAGCTCAAACATTTGGAACAAGGGGTAAAATCTTTCATTTGGTAGGTCCTTTAGGCAAAAGTGGACTTAATTAAAGAACAATGGCCTAAGATCCCTTCTTATTACACACAATCTCCAGTATAACTCAGAGTAAAAAGGTAAGTTCTGAATCAGTAAACAATGCATTAACATTAACATTTAGCTCACACACACATGGCTTTGGATACATAGCTAACATAGACGGATAGGTCATTCTTCAAGCATCTACTTGGCTTCACATAGTCAGAACAAACATTGCAAAATCATTCACACATGTAAGATTGCAAAAGATAACCACAATCGCAAATATTTTATGGGTACTAATATTTCAAAACATTCGATAAAACCATTCTAAACTATATATATGAAAAAAGTCTCAATCACCATATATCAACAATTTATCCAAAACACCTAAAACATGCCGGTTCAACATAAAAATAAAATCATCCATAAGGAAAAAAACATACTAAGAAACCTTGGGATATCAAAACGAGGACAGTTATGGACTAAAGGCTACTGTGGCTTCACCCTAATCCATAACTACCCATACCCCACTAAAAAAAGATTACTTTGTCCTCAAAGTATATAACAAAAGCAATAATAAAAAATAGGAAGGGGGGCGGTTATACCTTGGTTGCCTCCTAAGGGGCATTGTTGCGGCACGTCTAAACAACCTTCAACTCCTATGCCTCCTCAAGGTCCTATTCTTCCACTATTTTAATTTCCTCTATGTCCCCCATGTAGAGCTTGACCTTTTGACCATTGACCTTGAAGATTTTTCCAACTCAGCTTTCTAACTCAATGGCACTATGATTAAAGACACGTGCTACTCGGAAGGGTCCCATCCATCTAGTTTTGAGTTTTCCAAGGAACCACTTTAATCTAGAATTGTAGAGTAGCACCAAGTCCCTTGGTGCAAACTGACGGTTCTCAATGTGGTGGTCATGTTGAGCTTTCATTCTTTGCTTGTATAATGCCGAGCTCTCATAAGCTCTCAATATTAACTCATCAAGTTCATTAATCTGCATCAACCTAGATGTAACAACATCATTCCAATCTAGATTCAGCTTCTTTAATGCCCACATTGCTTTATGTTTCAATTGAACTGGCAAACGGCATGTCTTCCTCGATACAAGTTGATATGAAGACATGCCAATAGGTGTTTTGAAAGTGGTACAATATACCTATAAGTTTAACACTTCTACTTTCCCACTTGTTTGAGGATGCTAAGGCATTGCAACTCAGTGTTTCATGCCACACTTTTCAAGGAGAGTTTTCAAGAGTCTATTTCAAAAATGAGAACCCCCATCACTGACGATAACTCGAGGTATTCCGAATCTAGAGAAAATGTTCCATCATAGGAATCCCATCACACTCTTACCTTCATTATTTGGTAAAGTTGTGGCCTCTACCTATTTAGATATAATCCACATCAACCAAGATGTACTTGTTTCCATGCGAGCTAACAAAAGGACACATGAAATCAATTCCCCAAACATCAAATAACTCAATCACCAAGGTAGGGTTAAGAGGAAGTTCCTCCCTACGTTTGACTCCACCTTTTCTTTGGCATTTGTCACAAGATTTGGCATAGGCATGAGTATCTTGATGTATAGTAAGCCAATAATATCCACATTGCAACAATTTGTAGGCCATACGAGCTCCACTTTGATGGCCACCCACTAACGAGGACTGGCAAACCTCTAGGATGCTCATCATCTCCACTTCCGGAACAAATCTATGGATAATTCCATCAGCATATATGCGAAAGAGGTACCAATCATCCCCTAAACATTTCCTCACATCATGCATGAACTTATGACGTTGGTGGGTGTTTAGGTAGGGAGGCACAATATCACTCACCAGGTAATTTGCATAATCTAGAAATCATGGTATTATATCATATGAAGCTCCCAACACTCTTTCATATGGGAAAGAGTCATCAATCTCAGTTCCATCATCAAACTGCATCATCGCCCCATCTTCCAACCTGGAAAGGTTGTTAGCAACTTGATTTCCTGACCCTTTTTTATGGATACCATCAAAGTTGAACTCTTAAAATAGAAGTACCCATCTTGGCTTTACATTCTTTTTTGCCATAAAAAACTTCCATGCTGAGTGGTCCATGTGTACTATCACTTTGTCTCCCAATAAGTATAAGCATAACTTCTCAAATGCAAAGACCAATGCAAGCAATTCTTGCTGTATTATAGTGTAATTATTCGAAGCAATATTTTGGGCTTTGCTAGTATAGTAAATGGAATGTAAGAATTTCTCTTTGTGGTGTCCCAAGACCATACCTAATGCAAACCCACAGACGTCACACTTTATTTCAAAGGGCTTCGACTAATTAAGAGCTACAATGATTGGTGCTGAAGTTAACCTTTTCTTTAACTCTTCAAAATCATGTATACAAGCATCATCAAACACAAACTTGGTGTCCTTTTTTAATAGTTTACACAACGGGTGTGAAATTTTAGAGAAGTCTTTTATGAACCGTCCATAAAACCTTGCATGACCCAAGAAACTCCTAATACCTTTTACTTAGATGGGTGGTGGAAGTTTCTCAATCACTTCAATTTTTAGCTTTATCGACCTCAATGCCTTTACGCGAGATTTGATGACCCAACAAAATACCTTCTTTAACCATGAAGTGACATTTCTCCCAATTTAGTACTAAGTGACTTTCCACACATCTTTGCAAAACATTGTGCAAATGATTCAAGCAATCCTCAAAAGAATGACCAACCACGCTGAAATCATCTGTAAATACCTCAATAGTACTCTCTACCATGTTCGAGAAAATCAGCCTCATACACATTTCCAAAAGTAGTTGGAGCATTCCACAATACAAATGACATTTTTTAAATGCAAACGTGCCATATGAGCATGCAAAAGTGGTTTTCTCTTCATCCACTGGAGCAATGACAATCTAATTGTACGCAGAATATCCATCAAGGAAGTAGTACGACCCCCTTTTTGCAAGTTTATTAAGCATTTGATCCATGAAAGGTATAGGAAAGTGGTCCTTCTCTGTTGAGGCATTCAACATTCTGTAATCCATACATACCCTCCATCTGGTAACTGGATGCATAGGAATCAATTCATTTTTACCGTTTGGCACTACTGTGATACCCCCTTTTCTTGAACACATTGTATTGGACTGACCCACTCACTGTCGGCAATGTGATAAATCACTCCTTCATCTAACAACATGATGATTTCCTTGCAAACTGCATATTGCATCGGAGGATTCAACTATATTTGATACTCGATGCTAGGCTTGTGGTCTTTGACTAACTGAATTTTATGAGTGCATGTTCCTGGAGGGATACTAATTATATCTATGATAGTCCACCCAATAGCCCTTTTGAATTGTTTGAGCATTGATACAAAGGCCTCTGTCTATTCCTTACTCATGTTTGTAGCGATGATGATTGGTAACGTATTATTCTCTCCCAAAATGCATACTTCAAGTGCGACAAAGTTCTTTAAGTTCTTACTCCGATGGGATCTTTATAGAAGGTTTTGTAGGTGTAGTTTCCCTGTTCTTCAGATCTAGCTCCAACTTTGTCTAACGTCTAGGGAAAAATGATACTCCAAGAGCATTCACTATCTCCTCAAAATCTAGAATACTGTCACCATCAAAATTCATCAATACTGACCTCTTATTTTATCATCATCAACCATTTCAATCACCGAGACTACACTTAAATCACAGTCCTTTTTATCTTGTTGACAGGCCTTAAACACGAGTACTTCTTTCCCAAACCTGAATGTGAGTAATCATTTTTCCATATCAACTAGAGTGCGGCTTGTGGCTGAGAAAGGCCTCCCCAAAATAATAGGAACTACAAAATCAACCTCATATTCAAGTATAACAAAATCTTCAGGAAATATAAATTTGTCTACTAATACCAGCACATCATAAAGTATCTCACTAGGTTTCTTAATTGCTCTGTTTGCCATTAGTAACCGCATATTTATAGGAACAGGAGTACCCAAACCAAGCTTTTTGAAAATAGCAAGAGACATCAAATTTATGCTAGCACCCAGATCACAAAGTGCTTTGGCAAATGCTAGTTCTTCGGTAGTGCATGGTTGGTGAAAGCACCTGGGTCTTCATGTTTTTTGACCGATGAGTTGGTAGTGACGACACTATAATACTGAAAAATTTTGGAGAGATCTTGACTTACCGTTTGCTTCTTCTTGACTAGATCTTTCATGAACCTTGCATAAACAAACATCTTCTCTAAAGCTTCAATCAAGGGGATGTTCATCGACGGTTTCTTGAATATTGCTAGAAAGTGGTCGAATTTGTTGTCTTCCTCCTTCTTCTTAAGTCTTTAAGGAAAAGGAGGAGGAGGTCTCAGGAAAGTTTAATACTTTCTAGGTTTTTCCTTCTTTGTAATCACTTTAGCTTTCTCATCAACACTCTTTTCACAACATTCATCAACAACCACCGACATTGGGGGATCTATGGTGCTCTACCCAGTTCATGTCATAACTGCCATATAATGCCCATCATTCTTTGAATTTTGAACCATATTACTTGGCAAAGTGCCCTTTTGGCATTTGTTCAATTAAGAAGACATTTGTTAAAATTGTTGCTCTAACTGTTTGATGACCACCAAATGAGACTCTATCATTTGATTGATACTCAAAATATCCGATTAAATCACATTCAAAGTCTCGTCTTGATGGTTGGCCTTCTTCAACAATTTGCCAAACATTTTCTCAATCCTAGAATTGCTAGGCATGGCATCACGATTATGGGGAGGTACATAAGGACCATTCCTATATCCATCTCTTCACCCCCACTCTGCCTCTGGTACTCTTTCTCTTTCAATACAACTGCCTTAGCTATCTCTATACACACCCTCTCTATTATATGTTCGATCTTGATTTCTAGAACCTTGTCGGCAATAGTCTGAGTTTGACCCTTTGGCATTGTTTCGCAAACCCGCCACTTGATTACTCACAAAGCAAGCGTCCTCATCACAGTAAGCCATATTCATATATGGGTGCCTTTAGAGGCTGGTTAACCACCGCATGAACTTTCTCTTAATTTTGCTTTAATACCAAGTCCATACTTGGTCAGAGTTGAGTAGGCTCTTGCATGATCTCTTGATTGATTTTGCTTTGCTTTGAACTCACGTTAACCACACATGAATTTTTTCTGTTGGCTCTCTCCCATTAAGCCTATTCTCTATTCATCTTGTCCACTTGCTCCATTCTCCTAGCGACTTGTTCAAAAGGTTAATATAAACATGCCTCCTATAATGATATCCGCACAAGCTTGACTATTCTCATCAAGAGCTCAATAAAAGATCTCACTAAGGGATTATCAACTATTTTGTGGTACGGAACCATCCTCAAGCACTTGGTGAACCTATCACATGTTTACTAATTGAATCACCTAGCAATTGCTCAAAATTGGTGATTTGATCTTTGATCATGAGCTTTTTAGACTTTCAAAAATATCTCTTTGAAAAAGCTCTTTGTAACTCTACCCAACTGGTGAAGTTATGACAACCATTTTGCTGCATTTCCAGTCAGAGATAGAAGTAACACTCGTAACCCAACAACATACATCGAAAGATTTTATGTACCCGTCACACTCTTACAAACAAACGCAACATTATGAAGAAGACAGTGGGGATCCTCTGAAGGTAGTCCCATAAACCATCCACAATTTTGAAGCATTTGAAGGAGGCCACTAGACATTGTGAACTTGTTGTTGGCCGATAGCGATGGCAATATTATAGCTCCTGTGATATATATGACAATAGGGTTCAATCAATATTGGTTCCAACCATATGCATTTTTGTTGAAAGCCATATAATGTGGCCTATTTTCCCTTTGAGGTGGGTTTTAATCTCCACCAACATCATCATCATTTCGATCCATAGCTTCATCAATCGCGATGTCTTCATTTTCTTGGGTCATTCTTCTTGCAATTTAGTAGATCTCCAAGTTGATTGGAACTAAGGGTTGCCTTGGCTCCTTGTGCTAGGCATAACAACCTAGTACACTCTGCAAAAGAAACTAAACAACAGAAATAAAAATTAAAACAAAAATAAAAGTAAAGTACAAAAGAATTTACAAATTAACACTTGAATTAACTACTAGTAAAATCAGGTCAAAACCTAGTCGTATTCCCCGCAACGGCACCATTAATTTTATGTTCATACTCCAATGGTAAAGTGGTCGCTATCAAGTCTAGGGTTGAATCTATAGGGAATACGGGGTTTGACCACCTTTATTCACCGACAATCATTTCAAGTGTCAACCAACTATAATCTCTAAAATCGAAGGGGGGTTGCAATTTGATTAAAATAACTACAAACTATACTAATTAAAGTGAAGACAAAATCATTTTGAGGAGCAACTTTGAAATTGTGTTCCCAATGATTTAGTAACTCAAATACCCCAGATAAGATAACTTAAATTAGGACATTGCACGCAGTATGGTAACTTAGGTTCTATTAGCCCTTTTGTAAAGGTGAAGGTCAAATTTCACCATGGTACCTGATCAGTTACCATGGTATGACAAACTAACCATTACCTATTATTCCAGTAAACCTCTTCTTGGTCAGATTTGGTTGATTAGATGAAAATACATCAATCAAATCTCTTCACCCATTTCCTTTTCCTATTCATCACTACCTTGGCGGGATCATGACACTAGGCGGGGTTTGACGTGGGCCACTATCAAACAACAAGCAACTAAAGAAAAATAAATAATACATGTAAATACCCAACTAAAGAAATGCAAATAATCCCAGTTATTTCAAGCTAGCTACTCATACATCCCACAACCCCAACTTGTGTGGGTTTACCTACCATATCTTGGGCAAAAACACAAAAAATGAATAAAACAGACTTGGTTAAGAAATAACCCAAGGAAAATGGAGAACAATAAACCACCTTGATTTTGGATTCACAAGCTTGAATAATGAAGTCGAATTACAAGTGATTCCAATCCCTATATTGGGTCCTCAAAATGAAACCATAGTTGTCTACTCTAAAACCCTAAAGATTCTCTCTACAAAGTGTCCTATGATATGTGTAATCTGATTCTTACTCTTCTAAAACTCCTAACTTATGATATTTATACATTTATAAAGAGGTCCTTAAAATAATTTACAATATCTAGTCGACAGCAGTTACGACTCGTAGGGTGACCTGCGTGTCGTAATCGGACTTTCGTAGTCAACACTTGGCAGTTTTGACTTCACTGCTATGATCTATGCTACGATTCATTATTTTGTCTATGACTCATAATGCCTTCTCATAGTCCAACCTTGCATTTATTTGTCCAAATTAAATCAACACTATTAATCGCTACGAGATCCTCTTCTACAAGTCATAGTGAGGACTACGACCCGTACCCTGGGCTCGTATGGCTAGACTTCAATTTCTCTGATTTTGATTTTGAAATTTTTTAATCACTACGATCATCCTCTATAACTCGTAGCATAAGGCTACGACACATAGTGGGTCTCGTAGGTCCTTAAATTCAACAAAATCTACTAATTTTTCCAAGATTAAGCCAGCCTGTATTTTTTGCAAACATAAACACAAAACACATAAAAATCATAAAAGTCACATTGAGAACACAAAAAATCCCTAGTTTTAGACACCAAATGTGGAGTATTTTGATATCACATCAACCTCTACTAGTGAGCCTAACTTGAACATGAGAGTAAATAATAATAGTACATAAACCCTTGCTTTAACATGAATGGCTCACAAGAGGTAAAAATCTTGAAATAGGGCACTACTTGTTACTTGAGAAATTGCGGATACATTTCATGAATTAAATACATGCTTGAAAGCCCTTAATCATCACTAAGTCACTTGACTTGTAAATCATAAAAACAACTTGAGATTTCTTGTCATGTAATTTTATCAAACACATGGTAGATTCATGATGCTTGTTCAGAATCATGCAATATAAGAGTAAAAAAAGATGAGTACACTTAATGCTAATCAACCCACCGATATTGTAGTACAACCCTCATTTAGGGTATTGTGAAATCCATCACAAAAGCTCATAATAGTTCTATGGTTTTATAGCTCAAATCATGTATAGTCTTAATAGATAAAATCAATTTATGGAATAAGCTTGAAATAGATATTCATGCATAATTAATCAATACTTGATAACCCCAACATAATTTATGTTCATATTTCATAATAAAAGATATCTATGAGTAATGCAACTTGAGATCGTGCAATGTTTATAAAAATAGAATGTTGGGCTCCATGGGTTAAAGGACCCATGGATGAAGACCGATATACCTCAAACTTGAATTTTCTTGAGTTGAGTTTGGGGAAACTTGAATCTTGAGATGGGTTCATGAGTTCAAAAATTGAGCTTGAAATTCTTATATTTGAATGAATGATTTGATGAAGTCTTGGAGAAGTTTTAGAGAGGGTTTTTCAGAGGTATAGAGTAGAAAAATGGCTAACTATGGTATATTTCAAGTTTAAATGGACATTGGGTTATGAGTCCAATGCGCTTGGATGAAATAAGAAAAATAAGAAAATATTACACTAGTCCATTCCCCTGGCGCAATGTGGACCAAACACCAGGCAATACAACACTAGTCTGCACCGCAAGCACATCGCGGCCTAGGCGCAGGCAGCCTCTGGAATTCAAAAATTAGCGAAAGTTATTTTTCGCTATGGGTCTTCTAAAATCAGGATTATGCCAATCTCCCACTCAACTTTGCCCACTGATCAAGAATAAGAAAGATTTTCAAAATCATGCACGAATTTTAAGATATATAGAAATGATGATTATGGGGCATTCCGAAGTGCATGGGGGGCGTTTCATGGATCACTCTCCCAGAACTTCATCATGGAGAATTTTTCTAAGTGAAGTGGTATAGATGAAAAATGAAATGACTCAAAAAAGCTCCCGAAAACATGCCTCTAAAGTAACCGGAAACTTGTTTTCCATATCTAAAAATCTATTTAGGATTTTGAAAATTCGACTTTATATTCTTGTTCAGGGGGTCCAAATTAGGGTGACAAGGTTGTAACAACGATTTTAAAGAAAAGGAATCGAATTATGAAATTTGCACTTGGTGCAATTTCTAGAGACAGTCCGCGATCTCCATAAGACGCGAAGAGGTTGTTTTCCTGCAGTGTCCTTTCGTAGTTCACCCAGATTTTTCTAAGTGTCAGACCTAAATTTTCCCAAACATATATTCACCTATACATAACCTTATTTCGCCCTCATATCGCTCAAAAAACATTTCCCAATATTTCTCCAAACACTTAGACTTATTTCTAACCCTAAATTCAAGTCTCAAACTCAAGGCCAATCTCAAGGATTTCTTCAAGGATCTCACCCAAGCTTCAAATCTCCATTACAGTCTTGTTCAAGAACTTCACAAAAGCTAAGGTATGTGTTGTTGAACCATTAGGTCCTTACACCCATGGTGCCTAAACCCTCTTCTATTTAATAATGCATGGTTTAAAGTTGATTTTATATGTGGGTCTTGAATATTGAGAAACTTACTGCATGGTAATTTTCATACATGAAATTATGATTTTTTAAGCATGTTTTTGAGCTTCAAATCATGGATCTAATATTTGATTTGATGAGAGATTTTGATATGAATATCTTGGGGGTATTACAAGGTGTTGATTAAAGGTTTTACAACTAATTTTAATACATGAATTCATCTATAAATTTCATGCTCTTTTACCCAATTACACACTCCCAATATGTTTGATAAAATGTCCAATTATGGTTTCTTGAGGAAATGAAGGTCCAAAGAAAAAGATATGATGTGAATGATGTTATGATAATTATATAATGATGAAATGATGATGAAATGAGATGACAAACATGATTATTCCTATATGAAGTATTGCATTAGCGCTTATGATGAATCCTATATAAAGCGTTGCATAGACCAAGCAAAACCAGGGGAAAAGAGTCGGGTAATCGGATGGGGGTTTATACTCATTGACTAGGGTGATGTGTTCGATCATGACCAACCATATGGGTGTTTATACTCATTCATTAGGGTGATGGATGCTATCCTAACCTATCTAAATGATGGGTTTATTTCTCATTCACTAGGGTGATGGGTGTGATCATCACTAACCTAAATGAGGGGTTTATTTCTCATTCACTTATGTGATGGGTATGATCATCACCAACCTGCCGAGGGGTTTGTACCTTGGAGAGCTAGCTTGGTCTCATTCTTCATATATGATGTTCTATATGATCATGATATACTTAAGCATGATTTACTTCTTTATTGATCAAATATGTAATCTTGCTATAACACGCCTATTGCCTATTATCTTACATTTTGGAGTATGATGCCTATCTCTTGTTGCATTGTATCCCGCATACTTTATACATTTAAACATACTAACACATACTCTTGCCTACATGATATTACCATGCAGGAACTGGTGCCCAAGTTGATCATCCTCCTTCTCCTCGTTGCTAGGCGGTGCTATTACAAGCTTGTCGATGAGTCCTCTATTTTGGGGAGTTTGGTTTATGTCTTTTCTCTATTATATATTTATTGAGGCATTATCTTGTGTTATCTTTACTATGAGGGTGAGCCCGATTACTTTTTCTTGGCCCCTGCTCTTTCTCTATTTTAGAGATGTATGTTGGAGAAGGTATGTGATATGTATGATCTTGACTCCTAACTTTTGACTTCGGTGTTTATGCAAGTTTCCCTTAGTCCTATTGCCCTTAGTTTTAATTTTATATGTATTTTTATGCTTCTACAACTAAGGACATGTGACGTTATGCTAAGATCATTGTTTGGGGTCCCCTTCGGGTTCCCCATTTGTTGTGTCACATCTAGGCCCTAGTCTTGGGTCATGATAAGTACACACACCATATGGCTTCGTATTATCCATATAACCCTTCCATAAGGGTTCCCACATTGAATTTTTCTATGTATGGGATTACTGTTTTAGACCATCGTCAAGAAAAATTGAAGTGTTGGACCATGGGCAAGTATGCGATCCACATAGTGACTCACGGATTGTATACCCCCTCTCTGAGTCCTTGACTTCAATCTTTCTATTCGTTTCATTAATGACTTTTTCATAATTATGGTGTTTCCTAAGGGTCTTTTGGGACTTTCTATGCTACCCAAAGACATTCAAATTACCTACACTTTTATTACTCTCATTCAAATTCATTCCTTACACTTAGAATTACATTGAACTTTCCTAAAAACTCTCTCAAGAACTTGTGAAGACTAAGCTTGAGAATCAAGGGAAATTCCTTTCTTCATCAAATTACTTCTTGAATCTCCTCCATTAGCTATGGTATGTGGGATTGATTCTTTGTCCTTTTCAACCAAGAAGACCCAAACTCTTTTTACACTTGATTTATGGAATTTGAGCTTAGTCGAATTATGACTTGGTATTAGTCGGTAATTGAGCTACTAATGCTAAATAAGAAATAGAAGCAACACAGATACAATATACACAAACTTATCCCTAAAAGCAAAATAAAGACTAGACTTCTCCAAAACAATCAGAGAATGATTGATCCGGAGGTAAGAAGTTCACCAAAATCTCTAGATCACAAAATTTGCTTCATACAAGGTGCTCATCAACTGTGAGGACTCATTATATGAAATGTTGGATGTAGATATGTAGTATGAGTACCAAACAGATGATAGTCAGTAGGCATAAGTCAACTTATTTTCAAGAATAACACAAGTATAAATAACAAGTAAAAAGGGAAGATACAATGCAAACAACTAAGATGAGCTAGCATATCATAATACATGTAAGGAAAGACAAAGGAATGGACTAAATGAGAAAGAGATAGAAATAATTGAACATACTTGAGAATGCTAGCCTAACAACATAATTACAACAAGATCTTTCCATAGAAGCCAACTAACCAAAAAGATACTAATAGAATTACTAATATTTAACCCACCATCCTAGGGGCCGATCCAAATCTACTAGTTGGGGAGTACAATAGAGATAAGCCTAACCGTGCATATAACTAACTATTAACACAGTAGAAGAATACATAAACATAATCAAACAATAACTCAACCGAACCCGATGATCCCAAAAGATACAAGCAACAAAAACAACCTAACTAATCACTCATAAGACCGGCAGATGCAACTAGTAACTAATTATATCAATTATAGGCGATGCACATGAATGAAGGTAATACGATGGTTAACTATAGTGCAATCTATAACAATTACCATCCCTAACAAAAGCATATACATCTACCCTAGTCTTTAGATAGCAAGGTAGGACCTATTTAGCTCCTTCTTTCTATTCAGTGGGTCTCATGGATAAAGGGGTTGATAGGAGACGTAGAAAGTCTATATTGCATACCTATGCTCTAAATAGGGCTTATATAATGCCTATCCTTTGGGATGTGCTTCATCAAAGTACTGGAGCTACATATGACACCATATTTGTATAGAATAGATTGAGAATATCTTCAATCAATTAGTAAGTAGAAAGAAAAGGGTCAGCAATATATGCGGTTGATCAACCATGTAATAAGCACATTCCGGATGCCTTTATGTTTCCAAAAATTTAGTTACCATATTGTAAGGTTGTATGACTCTTGTCAAAAGCAATTTTAAAGACTAAAAGATTGAAATTGGTCTTTGTCAAAAGATTGTACCATAAATTATGTGAAAACAAATGTTAATGAAATGCATGCCATCACTTGCATCCAAACAATAACAACTAAATAATAAGTTGTACAATACTAATAATATCCTACTCTCAGAGTGTAGGAAACTAACATGGAATCTTATAGGACCTCGATCAAGTCTTCGGGCCCAATAATTGATATTTGTGTATACAAGAATAGCAGGATAACAAACTCCCAATACTCAAGAAATAGGGACATCAAGGAAAGCTCAATTATTAATGGGGGAAACTAATTGAAGGATCGACACTTACCCACACATATTTCTTAACCATAAACTGAACATCGCTAAGTCAACTTATCAATATCACAAGTATCTAAGGCCCAAACGCTAGAGGAAGTTATCAAACAAAAACAATCAACACAGGGAGTAATACATGGCTATGGGGGTGTTAAAACACATTCTAAGTCACCTAAGTCACAAACTTGACTAAGGCCTCAAGTATAGAAAGTAGACCACAATCTACCTAGAAGCCAAACACATGCATTCCCAATGCTCTAAACTGAAGTTTCTCCCTTTTGAATCTCCACTGATTGCCTTAAGAATAATTTAAATTATCTAAGATAATATCTTTTGAAATTGATAATATATAGTAAGGTAATATCTCATTACAAAATCCTTAAATAAAAGTAAAAGATATTCAATAATAAGAAAAGCTTATTGAAAAATACAAATGGTACTCCTAAACAACAATAATTGGAGTTTCCTTCTAAAGTACAAATAATGTGGTGATAATTAGATCGTGATTACTCTTGATTCATTGTGGAAAAGGGAAAACAAAATTAAAATTAACTTGAAGTGTTAAAATTAAATAGAAGGTAGGGATAAGCATAATGAAGGTAGTACTAATCCCAATATGATATCTCGGTAAATTAAGACTTTCTTATTCTTCAACAATTGCCGATGGTGGGAAGTAGAATTTTATGAATTAATTCACCTTAGATGTTAGTGGATTTAAACCTTCCAGTTCTAGTATGTAGAATTTTTGTTTCATTGCTTTCATCTTTCCGAACTGATCTTATCCTTGGTCATCCGCCATTATTTGAAAGTTATCTTCTACTATACTATAGTCATATATATGCTAGTAGGATTTGTAGTTGGTGAAGATTAGATGGTTAATCATTTCCTTGAACATTGTACTTTTAAAATTCAACAACCTTTTTATTTAGGGTACATTATGAATATTGCTTATGCTACTTTTGTGTCATGAATCAATAAAAACTAATCTCCTTTTTGAGTAGGATAAGGCTTGCGTACATCATACCTTACTTAGATCCCACTTGTAGGATTTACACTAGGTTTATTGTTTTTTCCATGAGTGTGTTTTTGAGTTTTTTTTTTTAAAAAAATTTATATAGATTTACTTATTCCTCCTTATACTAGCAAAAATGAATTTTATCTACTTGAATATAAGTTTTAGATTTAATTTTTTGTCTCTTTCACTTGACATAAAGTGCAATATATTTTCTAACCTCTATAAGCGGTAAATCTTTCGGTAGAATAGATCGACAACATGTCCTACTTTTATGATATGCACAAATCGATACTTTTGAAATTATGGCTAAATAAGAAGGATGTGTTTTTTTATTGTATCATGTCTAACTATTGTTGGAGTTCCATAATGAGATAAGTTGCATTTGCTATCCTTATGTAGTTCAATCTAATTAATAGCTTGTCGAATGGAGCAAAGTCATCAAGATGTTGTCATGCTTGGAGAGATGGTGTTCATAGCTTTAAACTAACTGACTTAAATAATGTGAATACAGAGCCAAATGCTTTGAGAGTTTCTACTCCCCTTGGCATCATGGAGACTCTAACCCAAAAATCGATAGAGGTTACTTCTTCAAAAGGGAACAGGAAAATCAAATTAGAGAGTATGAGGAGAATCATGGGGAAAATGTTCACAGTCGATTGGTAATTTATGATCATAATGTCGCTATTGCTGCTACCTCTTTAGCTGCTGAGGTAAACCTCTGCGATCATGAAAAAATTATTACCAAATTATTTATCTATGGCTTTTCAAACTAGAGAGACATTTGTTGTGCAGTGTGATATATGTTACAAATGGCAATATATACATACAAAGGATAAGTATGATGAAATGAGGGAGCACATATTGGAACAACCCTTCTATTGTGAAACAACTATATAAATCATGTGATTGTGTTGTTGCAGGTGTAACATATAACTAGAGGGACACTTTTTCCTTTGGAGAGGGTTGGACTATAAATACTTTTTAGAGATTTGATTATGTTATTGCAGGCGTGACATACATTAAGCATCTAAGCTCAATCTTTTGAACCTATATCGTATGATTAGGTGATATAGTCAGTAGGCTATTAAATTGGGTCTTGACATTGATTATATGCAAATGATAATATACCTTTCCATTTTGAGAGGAACAACCCAATTAATAAACATAAATTATTCCTCCACCAATACTTCATAAATATCCCTCCAATTTTGTGTTCCAGAATCTCTTTGAGTAATTTTGCACCTCTTTTGTTAATGTCGCACCTTTTAACAATGTTGTATTGAATCTCGCAGGCTACTTGTTACACCCTATAAAAAGACAAAATATCACTAGACAAGAGAATGCTTGCACAATGCATCTTTCCAACCTTTTTTAGCAAATCGAAGGTTAGAATCGCATTATGTGGAAAAATGGTCTTGCTTGATTTTAGAGCATCCAGATCAAAAGATATTTTCTTGGGGGCAAAGATGCAATTTCAAAAAAGTGCAACACATATCCACGTCGTAAACTTGTCATGGATTTGCACTTAATTTTGATCACATTATTTTATATAGGATTAGAAAATCGACCAAAAAATTTATGAGGAAAAGTGACATGGAGGGAACAAGTCTGTGTCATAGACCTGGTCCACCAACCAATTTCATCGAAGTTCAAAATTTTTAATTCTTCAAAGGAATTCTAGACTTTTTCGCACCCCTCCTTAACTTAATTAATGGCCAATATAGGTCACTTTTAGCCTAAAAAGGGTTCCAAAACCTATTCTAAAGTCTTTTATGCTAAAACTAAGTAAAGACCTTGAGCAAAGAAGAGGAGAAAAGGCTAGGGTTCAAGTGGATTAAGGCTGACTTTTTACAAAGTTGATTGTCTATCTTCATTCTTGATAAGTTAAGCTAAACTAATGTATGAAATTGTTCTTCCATGTGCCCCCATTGATGGTAAGAGAAAGATTGTGAAAGTATTGAGTCTCTATGCATGTTTACTTTGAAGGTTTTCTTGTAAGCTATATATTTTATGTATTTTTACATGCTTTATGATCATCATGAACATGTTTTAATAAATGTATACTTTTATACAAGTTATCTCATAAACCTAAATTTTTTTTTTAAAGAATTGCATGAATGAACCTAGGAATTGAGTCTAGAGCCTTGATTTTTTTATTGTGATTTGTGATTTAGCATGATGACGTTGATAGAACTTGATGCTCCTAAAAGTTTTCATAATTGAACTCAAATGATTGGTTTAAACTGATAGTCCTCTTCATGATTGTCTAAACCCTCTTGAAAGATGTGATTGAGAATTGATTGGATGGTTGATAGGGCAAAAGGCTTGATTATGAATAAATTGATGGATTGACAAGATTCCTTCTATGAATCATTGATTGGATCAACCAAGGTTGATTATTTATGAGCATTGAGTCTAGGGAGGGATCGCGCACTGAAATGGGTGAGATAAGTCCAACTCAAACTCATTAACTATGTCGCCAAACATAGGAGAGAATTAAAATCATTAAGTCGGATGTTCTTTTTGATAAGTTCCCCAAAAAATAGAGGAATGGGTTGAATAGATTTATTATGGATCGATTCGTTATTTCCTTGGAAAGTATTAAACAGTTGTGAAAACATCCATGAGATTGTCATATGAGTACTGCCTTATAAGTGATTGTTGTCGGATAAGAAAAACTTCCAAATATATCCTGATAGTACACTGATTAGACTAGATTGAATTGTCTATGGTTACTTACTATTTAGTCTTTATTCTTTCTATAAACTTATTTTTCCATCAATCTCGAATGGAGCCAAAGATTAACTACTTTTTGGCTCTAGAGTATGATGGAATAAAGAAAAATAGCTCTTTAAATTTTCCGCGCTTCTTTTATTTGTGAAGTAGCAGTTAGTCAATGCAACTTTCAACGCTCCTCATGGGTCATTTGGAAACAGTCGCTCTATGTTTTTAAACATAGGGGTTAGGCTGCGTACATCTGACCCCCCCTTACCCTGCAATGAGCGGGAGCCTTTTGAGGCACTGGGGTATGTTGTTGTTGTTGTTCTTTCTACAGACTTATGACATTTTGATCAGGTATTTTTGAGATGATTGTATTTTAAAATTTTTCTGTTTCATTCTGCCATTTACATACTCGTACATTCAACATATTGACATCTATTTAGGTCTGCATCATCTTATTATGCAGAGATGGGTACTAGAGATTATCAACAGTTGCTTCTTAAAGATCTTCTCCACATCCTAGCTAGTTGGTGAGTCCTCTTTGACTTCGAAGGATGTGTATCATTTATTTTATCTAGCTTCTTTAGTCAGTCTTTGGACTTTCTTTTCTTTTGATTTGACGTAGTCATGGACCTATCATTGGCACCATCAAATAGTTGACAGAGGTTTCTTAAACTAGAGTTGATTAGTTTGATTTGGCTATTGTTTGGGATAATTCCTTTCATACTAGTCGTATTAATTTGATTTGACCATTTATAATTGAGATTGTCCACCTTTTATATCCTTAGTCTTACATTCATATTTTAAACTATGATTGAATAAATATGATGAGAAGTGGCTTGCTTGGGGACTATCAATAGTATCTAAGTGCTGATATAACGACCCAAAATGGGTCATATCTAAATGAAAAGGAAATAATGCAGAAGTCCGTCACAGCATAACATAAGAAATCTCCCAAAACCTGAAGATATGAATACAAGAGCATCTAAAATTTGTATTGAAGGATAAATACAACTGTCTCAAAAGGAAATATAATGTTGTCTCATAAAATCTATTACGTCTACAAAGAAAGTAAAAGAAATCCAAGTATCCATGATGACTCGAATTCTGAGCCTCGTTAGTAGGATCAAAATGGATATAGGGAAGTCTAAAGGAGTGATTCAACTACCCTATATGAGTCCCTGTACTCAATCTACAAGGATAAAACTGAGTAGGGGTGCATACACCGAAATGTACTAGTAAGTTCATATGACTATGTAAGAGAAATCAAATCAAGCATGTAATGATGAAAAACCCAATAGCTGCATCCAGAAAGGTTAGCACAATATAAATATATAGACAATAATAATGAGCTAAATATCCCCAAGAATCCATGTTGCCAAACAACAAAAATGAGAAATGCAATGCACAACACATCAATTCAAATACCAAGGGTGTTATAGCCTTGCCACCTACCCATGGTCAAGTAAGATTAGAATGCCACAATCTTGCCAGCAGCTGTGGTCAAGTAATATCAGAATGCCACAACCTTCTCACCTGTACATGGTCAAGTAATATTAGGATGCCAAGCCTCACCACCTACCTGTGGTCAAGGTATATGAAGTATGAATCTCACCCTTGCCTCTTGCCTGGGTCAGGTGGGTGGTACCAATGTTAATCATAATTCCCTTGCCTCTTACCCGAGTCAAGGGATGTTACAATCTATGTACAATAGGTATAAATCAATGACACAATTCAAATATGTATGTAAGCATGGAATTGTATTATATCAGTAGTATCTATGCATCAAACTCATAATAACCATATGTACTCAAGGATTAATATCAAGTGTCACAGCTAATGCCCAAGCAATCATCATATTTTAGATCACCATAATTATATTAATACTCAAGAGTGTTAATAATATTAGACCTTACTCATCTCAAGTATAAAAGAATTCAATATTACTGGATTTAACTCATCCCAAATATGTAAGTACGACAATGATACCAGATCTAACTTATCCTAAATATACAAATATAACAATAATTTCTGACCTAACTCATCCTAACAATACAAGTATATCAATAATGTCGACCTCACTCGTCCCAACAGTACAAGTATATTAACAATTCTAGACCTTACTCATCCCAATTTGTCTCACAAGTCTTAATTAGTCACATTCTATCTCAAGTCCTTATCATATCATCATCATACATCTCAGATCATCAATAGGATCAAAATTAGACCACAATTTGGCTCAACCGAGATCACTTTTCGATTATTATTTCAACACATCAACTCAATTACACAATTATTCATCTAAATCTCATAATTATCACATGAACAAGACCAATAACTTCCATCTACTCCCAAAAGGTTTGCTGAACCTACCTCAATGTTGAAACTGCACTTGGTGAAGCTTTCAGTCAAGTCAAATCCTCAGATCAAGCCTCCAACTCGATCAACCACTATCAACAATCGTTACTACACAGAAGCATTTTGATACTCATATTGGCATAATTTAGGCGCAAAGACAATCTAGTCAGAATTAAAGCTAAAATTCAAAAGTCTCAAGTCTAGAAATTAATTTTAAAGTTATGTTCTACTTGAAAAATATAGTTCAAAGGTGAAAATCTCATTCAAATAAAACTTAAATTGAATGAGAAATCAATATTTAAAGTTTATAAAATATAGTCTAAAAATCCTTAATTTTGTGTGTTTAATTTCATGAAATTAAAAATAAAATCAAGATAAAAATCATTTAAAATGAACAGTGTAGTGTTAGAAATACTTACCCAACAATAATGCTCGAAAACCATTCTTTGTAATCACCTTAAAGAGTTAGAAGTTTGAAAATGGATTAAAAATGGTGCTTTTTATGATGGTCACGCTCCAATAAGAAAGCGGTCTCCATTAGTAATTAACCTAACTAAGGTTAGGGTCGAATCCACAGGGAATACAAGGCTTGACTACAAGAATTCGCCACTAATTATTTCTAATATCTATAAATATAATCTCTAGATGGGGGGTGGTGGTGGTGGTTTTGTGATTCAAAAGCAAAGATATAAAAAACACTAATTAAAAAGCAAGAAAACACTCAGATTTTGGAACAATTTGGGAGTTGTATTTCCCATAGTTCATTGACTCAAATTCACCAGATACATAACTACAATTGGTGAATTGCATGAAGGATGGTAACTTAGGTTCTTCCAACCCTCTTGTGAAGGTGAAGGTCAAATTTCACCATGGCACTTGGTCGGCTACCATGGCGTGCCAACTTACCATTACCTATTGTCCCATTCAACCTCCCCTTGGTCAAGCTTGGTCGATTGGACAAGAACACATCAACCGAATCCTGTCATCTGCTTCCCTTTTCCTATTCATCACTACCTTGGTCAGGATCGTGATAGTAGGTAGGATTTGGTGTTGGCCACCACCAAACAACGTTAATAACGAAGGAAAATAGATAATACATGCAAAACCCCAATCATAGAAATGCATAATACCAAAGTTATTTCATGTCAATGACCCATGGATCCCACAACCCCAAGTAGTGGGTGCTTTGCTTCTCATGGCTAAGATAAAAACACACAAAAATTCAAGTAAAAAGCATAGTTGAGAATTTTACCAACTCTAATGAAAGTAAAGATGTAACACCCCACATTTTACATGTACTAATGCTGTGTGAATGAATCATGATATGGGTTGGTCAAATTAGCATCAATTCTTGAAAGTTCTCGAATCTCGTGTTAATGGGCGATATGTGCATCTAACGCTTAAGGGATCAAGTGCATAGGTGTTTTGTGTTAAATTGAGGATATCACAGTCCTAAATAAAGTAAGAGAAGTAAGGTGTTTGTATGACTTAATAATCTAGTAGGTGAGTTAGCTACTTGCTAGCTTAAATGTGCTAGCTAAACGGAGACGAGACATGACGTCGAATTTGTCCAAGTCCGATTATGAATAAAGTTTGTGTTAAGGGTGTAAGTTTAGCTTACGTTTTTGCATCATAGGTGAACTAAAGTTTCAGTTTGGGAAGCATAGAAAATGGGACCAATCCCATCCCAATTCATTGGTAATTTTGGCCCAAAGTAACTAAAGGAAAATGAGAAGAATGGGCAGCAAAATGCCCATCTGATTTGGAACCCAATTAGGCCCAACTTTTGGGGACAAGATGTTGCATTATCAGATTAATTATATGTGGTATTATCTAGTGAAAAGGTCAAAAGAAATTCATTCAAGTAGCTATGTAAAAAGTGGTAAAAATAGCTCCCACAATCATTTTCCACTTGCAGCAAAAACAAAAACAACTTTAATCTCTAAGTTTTCTCTCAACGTTTCTTGACCTTGAGCAGCAGCCAAAAGGATTTTGTAGGGTTATTAAGGAGGATCTCCACTTTGAAGATAAATGCAAGTGATTATAGTTTTGTTTTTGGTAAGGTTTCTTCATGAAAATCAAGAAATATGTGATAGTATGTTATGCTGGAAATTCTGGGCAGCATGTGTTCAGAAAATTGTTGCACCCTTACCTTTTTTTTTAGTAACTTCTATATTCTTTATGGGTTGTATTATAAAGAGAATTTTATGTTATTCACATGGTTTGAGTTATAGATATTACCCTAAGGTTTCTGCCCTGACTTTGGTTCATTTAAATAATGAGTTTGATTGTGCTAACTTAAGTGTGATGTTGGTTGGAAGTTATGGGTTGTTGGATGGAAAGCTAGTGGCTCATGTTCTTCATGACTTCTTGGGTGATGTTCTAAAACTATTTTAGTATAGTTTTTATGTATAATTGTTGTTGGAATAGTTTGGTTAGAGTTGGAAAAGGTTTGGAATTATCAACGTCGAAATGTAGCAAAGGGGGTAACGTTATGCTGTCCATTTGTAGGTTGTGTAGTATTATTATGTCCTATGCTCTGTGGGCTATTGTAAGACTATTAAGGGTCTAAAACAAGATATATATGATTTGTACATAAAAATAGTTGAAAGAAAATACGATTATAAGAGACAAGATTGAACGAATGCCTTTGGGGCGATAGTTATAAGCTTGCTGTCCGAATGTTAGTTTTTTATGATATTGGACTGCCTAAAAGTATTGTGTTGCTGCTAATACAAGTCTTATTGCCTAATATGAAGTAGATAAATATTTGATGTAAAAGCAGCCACTCCAAGGTAGTAACGAGGTCATACAACAAGGTATGTAAGGCTACTTGATTTCGTATCATTTGGCA
>JAOTQR010085221.1:0-81920 GCA_025774065.1 Solanum ossicruentum
CTAAGTTTTCTAAATGTGAATTTTGGCTAAAATCAGTAGTATTCTTGGGTCATATTGTGTCTGATGAGGGAATAAGGGTTGATTCACAAAAGATAGGGGCTGTGAAAGATTGGCCAAGACCAATAACACCCACAAAAGTTTGGAGCTTCCTAGGCTTGGCAGGTTATTACAGGAGATTTGTTGAAGGTTTTTCTTCTATTTGTGCAACCCTAACAAAGCTGACACATAAGGAAACTAAGTTCAAGTGGAATGATACACGTGAAAGGAGCTTCCAGGAGATGAAAAATAAGCTAACTTCTGCACCTGTGCTAGTACTTCCAGAAGGTATTGAGGGGTATGCAGTGTATTGCAATTCTTCAGGAGTTGGCTTAGGGTGTGTACTGACACAACATGGTAAGGTAATTGCTTATGCATCCAGACAGCTACAACCATATGAGAAAAACTATCCAACACATGATCTTGAGCTGGCAGCGGTTGTGTTTGCTCTGAAAATATGGTGCCACTATTTGTATGGGGTCCACGTTGACATATATATTGAGCATAAGAGCCTGCAATTCATCTTTAAGCAGAAAGACCTGAACTTAAGACAGCGGAGATGGCTAGAGCTAATAAGTTTGTTTTGATATCTTTTTGGTTCACTAATGCGCCAGCTATCTTCATGTATCTTATGAATAGGTTCTTCAAACACTACCTTGATTCATTTGTTGTGGTTTTTATTAATGATATTTTGATCTAACACATAGTGCGGAGGAGCATATGGGCCATTTGAGGGTAGTGCTACAAAGATTGAGGGACGAGATGTTGTATGCAAAGCATGAGAAATGTGAATTTTGGTTAAAATAGATTGCCTTCCTAGGCCATGTGATGTCAGGGGATGGTATTAAGGTAGATCCTAAGAAGATAGATGTGACTAGGAATTGCTAGGCCATTGACCCCGTCGAATATTTGGAGCTTCTTGGGCTTATTGAGTTACTATCAGAGGTTTTTGAATAGGTTCTCTTCTATTTCTTCTCCTATGACCAAGTTGGCTAAAAAAAAGCCAAATTTGTGTTGATTGGGGAGTGTGAAAAGATTTTCCAAATATTGAAGGATAAGCTTATGTCCGCTCGTATTTTGTCACTACCGGAAGGGCTAGAGGGGTTTATTGTGTATTGTGATGCTTTTAGAGTTGTTTTGGGTTGGGTGTTGATGTAAAATGATAAGGTTATAGCCTATGCTTCTAGACAACTCAAAGTGCATGAAAAATATTATTCTACTCATGATCTTGAGCTAGCCGCCATGGTACTTGTATTAAAGTTTTGGTGCCATAATTTGAATTGGGCGCATGTAGATATGTTCACCGATCATAAGAGTCTCCAATATGTGTATAATATCATGCTATTTTCAAAGACTATCTTCCTTTTATGTATGTATTGATTATAACGGTGGGACCAGTTGCTTGTCTTGGCCCCCGCTTTTATCTATGTAGTAGAGGTGTTGTTGGACATGTTTTGTATTGAGCATTGACTCCTTGTTTTGATGCTTATGTTATGAAAGTATTCCTTTAGTCCTTTCTTCCCTTATTTCTACTCTTATTATGTTGTTTAATTGCTTCCATGACCAATGATATGTAATGATATGTTAAAAGGCTTTTTTGGGTCCTTTTGGGTTCCACATTGCCATATCACTTCTAGTCCCTAGGCTTGGTTCATGACAGGTGGTTCATGGTGATGATGTGTTGGTTGTTTTCGTATGTGAGGCAGATTTTGTGAACCATTTGAGGGTGATGTTCTGAATTTCGAAGGAGGTGAGGTTGGGTGAAGTGAGAAGGGTGGTGTAGTGGCTTTGATGGTTCTAAATCTTCTTTGGTTGAAGACATCTACTTAGGAAAGGCCTTGATTTCCATCTTGTTAGAGTTGGAGGTCTTGGATAGGTATGGCAGAGTGGAGGTTTTCTCCTAAGGAGGAGATGGTGTCATTGGATACTAAGGTAGGCTATATGTGCTTGTGTTGAGGATTGGGTTCACTTGGAAGTCCCACACGTGAAGGCTGTCGTATAGTCTGGCATGAAGGGGAATTGAGTTTATGGTTTGTGATCCCTTATAGGGTGTTGGGGGGAATTGGTAAGGGCACATACGAATTGGAGTTGCCTATAGATATGGATGTGGTTCGTCATGCTTCTGGGTTAAGGGGATGTGTTGGTCACTCTAGTGCCATAGAACTCTTTGAGGTTGTTGGTGTTGAGGAGGATAAGTTGGCTTAGGAGAAGGTCTCGGTGGAAGTATTGGATGAAAGGGTGGAGGAGTTGATTAATAAGGATCTAGTGTTTGTCAAGTCACTTTAGAAGAATCGTCAAGTTAAATGTGTGTCTCGGGGAGCCGGACGGGCATGGAGAAGCAATATGCGTACCTCTTTCATTCTATTTAGGCTTATGAAAACATATTAAGTCCTTTTTCTATGATTCCAAGTCTTAAGTCTCAGCCCTCATATCATTTGCATACATGCATGTTTATATCGACAAGTGATTGTTTATTTTCACACTCATGTTGAGATTTTTGAAAATGATGCTTAAGTGCATTGTTGCATTCTTGTGTGGGCTGAAATCATCTTGTTTAATTCTCTTATATGCGTGTCTTTAACATTCAGGGACGAATGTTCCCAAGGGGAAGATATGGAAACGACCCCAAAAAGTGACCAAAAATGTGCCTAAAAAATGCCCATAATTGTAATTTCCACATATCTCAAAATTCATTCTTGATATCGAAAATCCAATTTCATACTTTTGTTTAGGGGGAAAAATTGAGTGGGAGATGGGTCTAACCCAGATTTTAGAGCTACCGTATTTTTAAAATTCCAAAAATATAGAATTCCAGTGAGGGTTCGTGTCCCGGTGCGGCGTGGCCAGGGCGCGCCCTTGTGTAAAAATTGCGTATTTTTCTTATTCCGGTCAAAGGCCTTTTGGTCTTGGGCCTAAGCGTCTCCATATGTAAAAACACCTATACTTAGTCATTTTCAACCTCATATCATTCAAAAACATTCCCCAAACACTCTCTAACACTTAGACAAATATTTCACCCAAATTCAAGTGCCCAAATCTCATTATGGATCTAAGGATTTCATTCAAGCTTCAAGTCTCCATTCAAATCATCTTCAAGTGCCCAAATCTCATTACGGATCCCATTTTACATAAATTGCATTTTTCTAAGTTGATTTTCTTAGGGGTCTTACTTATAATTAATTTGACTATGAACTATTTGGGTTTAATAATAGTATGACTGTTTAAGCAAGTTTTGAGCTATGAATCTATGATCTATATTGAGATTTGATAAAAGCTTTTTATGTATATTACATGAGAGTATTACTAAGTATTGGTGGGTGGATTTGCATTGATTTGTCATGCATGATTTCACTCTTGAATTGCACGATTTTGTACTAGCATTGCGCACCAGTCAAGTGTTTGATGAAATTCCTTTTTAAGGATTCTTAAAGTTTTGATGACCTATTGGTTTATTTATGAGTCAAGGGACTTCAGGATGATTTTGGGCTTTCAAAAGATGTGCTTAAGTCATCAAAATGTTGATGATGTTGTAGGGCCTGATTAATCCCCCTTTCTCACAGATTATACCTCTTGTGAGCCACTGATGTTGATGTTAAAGAAAGGGTGATGTTGATGATGACCCATTCTTATGTGTGAAGTTAGGCTCACTATTTGAGGTCAATAATCTTAAGAGCTACTCGTGCCATATCTTTATGTTTATTGCACATTATTAATGTATGATTATCTTATATAATTTATAGGATTAGACTTAGCACTGAGTGGAATTTATGGGACTAGACTTAGCACTGAGTGGACTAGAGGCGAGTACTCAAGTCCTAGAACTACATGCCACCATAGGTGAAGGGAGTAGAGGTAAGGCCCTAAATCTCTAAGAGGTGAGTACCCTAAATATGAGGGCTTAAGGTGAGTACCCGAGTCCGGGCCTGAGGCAAGTATCCACGTCTAGGAACTAGAGGCGAGTACCTAGTTCACATAAGACTTAGTTGATCCACTTAGGAATTAGGAGGTTCACCTTGGCAAGTAACTTCCTCTTTCTTCAAATGTAGGGTAGACATCGGAATTACAAGTTGTACCTTGCTTAGTCTTATTTTATATCAGTTGAGGTTTCTTTCCCCACTTATATATTATGTTCTACATATGATTACTGATTTGTAAATCATGATTTACCTAAGCATTGATCATACGTGTCATATTGTTATTATGCTATCTATTGCTTGTCATTACACATTTTGACTATGTTGTCTATCTCTTGTAGCATTACATCCTAGATACTTAGTAAATTCAAACATATTAACACATACTCTATGGCTAGATGATGTCACCATGTAGGAATCAGAT
The DNA here is from genome assembly GCA_025774065.1 of Solanum ossicruentum. Taxonomy (NCBI): domain Eukaryota; kingdom Viridiplantae; phylum Streptophyta; class Magnoliopsida; order Solanales; family Solanaceae; genus Solanum; species Solanum ossicruentum. The sequence goes on from JAOTQR010085221.1 coordinate 4,375, forward strand.
CTCCTATTGATTGTCCTCCATGTGGCAAGACGAATTGTTCAAGTTAGCTTTTGTTGAGTCCTTATGTCCGGGGAAAGTATCTATCTTCTTTCATGCTTATATTTAGACTACATCTTGTATATTTGGATTATCTATTGTCATTATTATGATGGTGAGCCCGGTTGCTTGTCTTGGGCCGCGCTAGGTTCTATGTTTAGAGGTATTGTTGGACAAGTATGTAATGATGCTTTGAGCTTTGACTCCCTTTGACTCTTTTGATGTTTTATGATATGAATGATGTCCCTTAGACCCGTGTTCCCTTTTTACTATCTCTTATTGTTGTTTTATTATTTTTGGGACCAAGTATATGTAATGATATATTGAGAGGCTTGATTGGGGTCCCTTCGGGTTCCCCATTCGCCATGTCACGTCTAGGCCCTAGGCTTTGGTCGTGACACTATTCAAGCTTGTATTTTCGTTTGAGATGATGTATATGTTTCCCTTTGTGGCTTTTACATTCTATGATGTTAAATATTGGAGCCTTTTCTATTTTATGGAGGTTGATCGTAGTCCGGTCGATCCATCCATGGTTTAGATGGTATGATGTTTGGACAAATTATGTTTTCATAAATGCTTTGGGATGTTGCTTCATTGTCATAAATTGTCCATGGACCCTTTACCCCATTTTATTGCACAAAGTATTTTAATTTATACTATGAATGCTTAAGGTAACAAAGATATCTCGGGTGAGGTGCCTTCGAGTATCTCATTTTCCATGTGAGGACTAGGCCCTAGGCTGGGTTGTTACACAAGACCTTGGTCAAGGTAAAGTTCAAGTGAAGGAACACCTTGGCACTGGCATGTGAAACATAAAAATTTACACTCCAAAAGGAATAGTAAAACGGTCGTTGATCAAATATAGAACTCAACTAGAGTTGAGGTCGATCCCATAGGTAATGCATGAGAATAAATCTATAAGCACCATTTTGAAATGTAATATCTATTCCCAAAACTAAAATGCATATATTAAATGGGGGGTTTTGGTTTATGTAAATTAAACTACCAAAGTAAAGTAACAAACGAGTACCAGGACAACATAATATTAATCGATTAATGTGAAGCTAGGATTATGTTCTCCATGCGATAGCCTATTCTATTTAGTAAACTCATTCATGATCATGTATACAAGATCTAACAAGTTATTTAACACTTAATTCACCTATCAGTCCTTCTTAGATGTATCTCATTCATCACCTCTCGATCTCCGAACGTATACTTACTAACCCTTGTTATTGACCCCAGAATACTCTCATCTTTCGTTCTCAAGTACTTAGACTAGGTTAAAAACCCCAAATTTTTGTCGTATTACTCTTTTACAAATCACTTTACCCCTTTCAGGCATGTAATGAATAAAGGTGTTCCCTAATGCATTGACTCATTAAGGAAGAAATTAAAATGAAGATTACTATGATATATACGCCAATCAATCCTAAGATTCACCCTATATTTATCTATCTTATTGATTTTTCATGGTTTCCACAATCGTAGGTATGGGTTTAGCCTAGCATATTCAACAGAAATGACCCACAATGATATAAAGAATCCATAATAAAGAACTTACTAAAGCAGAATTAATGAATCCACGGATTACAATCTTGAATAAGATAATTGAAATCCACAATGTTCAATGAAATTTCAAGCAAAATAGTGTTCTCTTTCTCCAGTCGTCCAAGACTGAGTAAAAATGAAATAAAAATTATATATATACACAAGGAAAACCTAATACAATTTAAAATATGAAAACTAAATTCGGCATTGGTACGAGCCATTACACGACATGTGAGACAGTAGACTGACCGTTTACTAGTCTGTGTGGCGACACTTGTTTTAAAAAAAATCTTTACTTTGATACTGCTGCTTAACGTGTAAGGACACGAGCTGTTTTGATGATAACTGCTCGTGAAACGGACTGTCCCTGTCGCCTTCAATTTTTTTTTCAAGTCATCCTCATGCCCCACGTCATAGACTGTGGTTGGTCAAATTGCCCGTGATGGGCCTCGTCTGATGCCACTTATATATTATTTATAGTTTTCAATGGTACTCACCACTTTTACGTCACTTTGTCGACATAAGACATGACCTGTGTCAATCCCACGGTCCGTTAAGGGTATCGCAGCACATGCTTAAGGAGAATTTCTCCCGTGTCTCCCTTTAGCTCCTTGTCATTGCCATTTGCCTCCAAGTGTGAGGCCACAGTGGGAATCACATTTTGTGTAGTGGTACATGAGACTTGAAGGTCCTCTATGCCCTCACTTGGTTCTATTTTTTGCTCCGATCGCCAAGGCCCTCCTCCACGTGGCCTCCCACGGTCCGTGTGATGCTACACGGGCCATAGAGGTCTTCTTATGCCCATACTTACGCTCTTTTCATCTTTTCATCCCCTTTCCTATAGTTCACCCATTTCTCTATGCCTTAGTCACTTTTCCTAAAAAATAACAAAAACGAACATCAAAATAAAAATTTTGCTTAAGAACCCAGAAAAATCATTGAATTAACGTGTTATAAGAGTCGCATTTCTATGACTCATCAACACCCTCAGCTCTGAATGATTGCTTGTCCTCAAGCAATAATAACTCAGGCCAATGAAGCATACATACAAGTACTCACTCGGAACTATGGATAACCCCACAATTTTCAACACATTTGCCCCGAAAAAAGCCTAAGAATGTGCTCACACCCAAAACGAACCCACAAATATTATGGAAAACATCATAGACACATGGTCAGTCCACATACGATTAGTAATAAAGACAACCCTATTGAATTAGCAACCAATTAGTGCAAAAGATAGTTCCCTCACTACAAAGAAGTCTCTCTCATAACATAAGAATGTAAAAGAGAGACTGGAATATAGACACTCATTCTCAAAAATGGCTTTTCGTGGACACATACATATCAATCATAAGCTTGCCCTTATTTTCGCCACCTTAACTCTGGAATGACCTTTTTTGGGATCACATTAGGACATTTGTAGCTTGTAGAATAGGCTCGGGCTCGGGTGAGGTATATTTAGGATTAAAGTGACTAGTTGACCTCTCTTAGACACTTATTTTGACTCACGCATTTGCATTTTGATCTCCAACACTTATTGCCCCTATTTCTCCAACTTTCTTTAGTATGGAAAGTGATTTCCATTCTCATTCACTCATTTTCATTCTATTCTTTTTTGTTCCTTAATTTTGCTCACAGTCACAACCCATTTATTTTTCTCCTCTTATCACTTTATTCTTTTCACACTTATTTTTCTATTTTCCCTACCATAGCCACCCTCAACTTAAGCCTTTGGCTTGGGTCAAGGTTCACAATATCTTTCTAAGTGACTAAGGCTAGCATAAGCCGCCCTCAACTTAGGCTTTTAACCTAGGTAGAGGTTCACAATGTCTTGGAGAGACGAGGGACAAAATAAAAATTAGCAGATAGATTGGGGAAGTGAATTTGGGTGATTATAAAGAAAAGTCTATTTAGGCTCAATATGTTATTCAAAAGGGACAATTTAAATTCGATTGGTCAATTTTAGCTTAAGTGACTAGCCAAGAATAATAGCCTAAGATCACATCCTAATCCATCCATTCAATTATTTCATTGGGACTAACCTGGCAAGTTATATCTCACAGGTGCGTCGACAGAATTATGCAAACAAGCTCAGGCACATATGACATATTTTCTACACTAGTTAGCACTAACTAATATAGACATGCTTCATTCATTACAATGCTAACCATACACACACCATGCTTACCAGAAATCATGTTAGTTAATTAGATGAGATGCAAACTCATAAAACCTTAACATTATCAACATGGGGCAATTTTTAAACAAAGATCAACACAAGGGCTACCCTAGACTTCTGTGAACACTTATGTCTACACAAACATCACAACCTAAACTTGCCAATTCTACTAAATAATACACTTGAGAGAAAAGAAACATTGCAACAAAAACTCCCAAGTGGCAGGATGCCCCGCCCTCTCTAAAAAGACGGTGTAGTGTCCTCACTACACCATAAATAGAATAAATGAATAGATAGGGGATAGAATATAACTGGGATGCCCTAAGCGTCAGTTGTTCTGACGAGACTCGACCCTCGAAGGGGGGGCTGTCATCATAGGTAGCACCAGGCCCAAAGGTGTTCTCGGAGGCTTCTACCCTTTCTCCATCTATTGTACGTCACTCTCTTTCCTCCTGTTCGGCGGGTGCTCAGCACTGGGCCCTCATGGCCTTGCACATCTACCTCTCTTCTTCTTTCTACGGATCAAGTAAAGGACTACTTCGGTGGCTTTTTCTCTTACCCTTATCCTGCTTCTTGGGCTGAGCAGTAGGTGGAGCAGGTGCATCAGATGGTGCGGGTGGAGCGCCCCATGTCTCATCCAGAACAAGCACCACAGGAGCATTGAATAGGCTCATCCAGGATTTTGAAGGCAGGGCTGGTGTGGTGCCTTGGTTCTGCCTAGTTAATTGTATAATCTGGGGTTTCATGTCATTCACTGTTTGAACCATATTCTTCATTTCTTGCAGGACATACTCCTAAATATGACATAGAAGTATCCCTCTAAAGTGTTGACATGGCCTTGCAAGGTGATTATTTTGCTCAGAATACCTTCGTTATGTTGCGCTACAGCCTGTTGCATGTGAGACTGAACCATATGCAACATCCTTTTTACTATCTAGTCTACAACGGCACGTGTCTGCCTCTAGTCCGCCACCACTCTAGCTAAAACTCAAAGGGCACATATGCATACCCTTACTATATCAGTGGGGCAGCACCACTACCCTCGAGCCACTCAGAAGCCTTGCCTGATGGTGGGGAAGTGGTGTAATCTTCAAATGGCAAGGGTTTCTGCGGAGGTACAAAGGGAAAGTTTGTCGGTCCCCTTAGCAATCGTGTTCTGATCCTTATGAGAGGATTTTTGACATGTTTGATTAGGCCAATGTTAGCGATACCTTTGGAAGCTGTTTTCTTGTAAAAAAAAGTGAATGGTAAGAACACCATCCTTTTTGCTAAGGGCACGAACCAGACATGGGAACAGTATGCAAGCTCTATAGAATAAGGCCTGATCCCTCATCCCAAGAATAATAATCCATCCCACATTTACACTGTACTTGGCTATCAGGCATGCTACCAGACAGGCTTGTGAAGGTTGGAGTATATTGTCATTTCCTGTGTGCCACAGCCTAGTCCGCTCCACTGACCACCAAAACTTTGCAATTAACGTCAGAGAAGCTTTGGCGATAGGACACTTAGGGTTTTGTAACCCAAGGCACTATCGCCCCCTGAATAGCAATTCATTCTGCAATCCATCCCAATATTTCAACCCGAGATAATGAATCGGACATCCACCCCTCATCCATAATCTGCAGGTGTCTGGCCATGAATTGTCCATCGGAGGAGCTCGGTAATCTGGACCAAATAGTAATTGGTTGATGCTTTTTTCTGAAATATCCACTCGTGTACCACGTACCATCACATGTGACCACAAGGACCTACCAGATGTAACCTGCTTCTTTACTTTTTGACTAGTTACCCTCTATAGAGTTCAGTAGACTAGCAGAATAATTAGAATAGAACTCCTCAACTATTGTGGGCCCATAGTAACTAGCTGGTTGCACCATCCAACTAAACTAATATGATTATAAAGTATTCTAATTTTTTGGATACTATCAAGTTGGTCCATGAGGAACCGAACCTCTGGAAGGACCGGTCACCGTTGGAACCCTCAGAACCCTTTATTAGCCCATGAGTGTAAGTATCTTTGGCCCCTCGGACTGTCCAATGACCCCGCAAAAATATAATAAGTGCTATGGTTGGTTCGGGATTAGTTTTTCAGGAGACTACAAACTGTATAGCCTCATCACCACGATCCCAAAGTTCGGTCTCATCTGCTTGCTCCTCAGTTTATGACCATCAGCCATTGAAGTTTGCACTTGCTCTTCTTGCTCTGAGGTATCCTCCTCCTGTTCAGGGGCATCCGTCTCCTCATAAACTATCATGTAAGGAAACCCCTATTTAGACTGGGGACCTCTACGTCGACCAGTGGAACGAGCTCATATAGTACAAGGGGAGCGAGGAGAGACATTGCCCATATAATGAAACTCGGACCAACTAGAGGAGTCATCACCAGAGTCACTCCCAACTTGATGGCTAGATGTTAAAGTTGGGGAGTTATAGAGACATGACACATGCTCTTCCCTTGCACTATGTCTGACTAATCTATCGCATGGACCCATAGAACCTGCAAGTATCACAAACGAATATAATCTGTTAGAAATTTTTGCACAAGCAGGTTGATACACTAACAGGTACGCAAACTTCCTCTATGCCATAAAAGTGACAATAATCCTTAAGAGTGGTGTCACCCCATCCATCATAAGGACATTGCACTTATGGAACATATGTGAATTAAAATTGAAAATCAAGGGGACCATACACAGCCCGTGTAACGAGACACGACCCTTGAAAGGTCCCGTAAGAAGGAACTTTGATGTGTGGATGGATAAAGTCACATCACGGGCAATCACTCATTTCGGGAAACATGACATGGTTAGTGTAAATGGCAATGAGAAGATCCTTGACCGAATTTCAACCCATCTTGCACATACGCACAAGTTCATGCAATTTCACCCTATAGCATGTACAAGTAAGTTTCCCCAATAGTTATATTAAAAATACACTTAAATCATGACTTTCATGGTTAAAACCTTAAGAGCTCAACAATGGTGGTTTTCACTACCATATGCACACCCATGACCACTTTCATGTATTATGACTTTAAACAAAGAAAGAAGCAATTTCAAACAAATACACATGCAAACACAAACCTTAAAATTAAAAGATAAAGAAAGTGAGTTCTTACATGATGAACAACAATGGATAGGAATACTTGCTTGAAAAAAGGAAAACCTACACTTAATTAAATCTATGAATTGTGAAATAGACTCACGAATCATTAAAAAGAAGATTGAAAATTTGGGGATCGTTGGGGGAGAGAGACGCGAAAAGAGAGAGAGAGAAGGTCATGAGGTTAGAGATAGAAGGGAAAAATTGAAAGTGGGTTGTTGGGACCTTGTAAGGGTATTTAAATAAAACTTTGGTCAACCATTTGAATGGTCAACACCCATCGCACGGGCAGCCTCACAGCCAGTGACACGTGTCATAGTCCATTTGGACAATTCTTTGGCCCAACCTTAGCAAAATGAAGTGGTACGCACCTGTTCCATGTGTGCATTGACCTTTATGGCCAGCCTCACAGGCTGGGACATGTTACACGGTCCATTTAGACTGGTCGTGTAGCCACAGTGGTCCAATTTCGTGAAGAAAAACTATGCACCATGCATGCGCGCCAGATGACTGGCCAGATGGGCTGTGTGATTGTTGACGGTACGTGTATTGGCCTGTGTGGTCGCACTTCAACCATATCTTCCCATTAACTTGCCAAGGCCACAAGCACAACACCACACGGACATCGTCACAAACCATCCAACCTCAGATGGCCCATGCAGATGCACGTGGCATTGTACTTTGCCAATTTTTTGTTGATTTGATGTCCAGACACGCCTTCCACCTCGCGTAAGCTTCTGAGCTCCAAAATGACACCTATACGAACTTGAATACATGAGTCAAAAATAAGAAAAATGCATGACATTCTGACTAAGGTTTTTTTAACCATTACAATACATGGGTTGCCTCTATGAAGCACTTGATTTAACATCGCGGTACGATGCAGTGTCTTGACTTCTCAGACTTCGTCAAGAAGCATGACCTTAATCACTGAAGATTCTTCCACTGTGGCCATGTATTGCTTTACCGTCAACCCATATACTTTGAATCGATCCCCATTCTCTGCTTTTAACTCAATTACACCATGGGTGAACATTTGGATAATTGTGTACGGGGTATGACCACCTAGACTTAAGCTTACTTGGGAACAACTTCAATCTATAGTTGTATAAAATTACCTTGTCGCTAACACTAAAACTCCATTGTGTAATATGCATGTTGTGATAGATCTTTATCCTCTCTTTGTATAGAGCTGCACTCTCATATGCCGAGAGGAGAAATTCATCCAACTCATTGAGCTGGTCAAGCCTCAAGTCGGCATCCTTATCCCAACACATAATGATCTTCTTCAAAGACCAAAGTGCCTTGTGCTCCAACTCCATAGATAGATGACATGTTTTACAAAACACCAATTGATATGGGGACATACCAATGGGAGTCTTATAACCCGTCTTGTAGCCCCAAAGTGCATCATCTAGCTTTCGGACCTAATCAGTTCTAGATGGATGTATTCACAGACTTGGTCAGGATTTCCTTGATCTCTCTATTTGAAACTTCGAGCTGCCCTCTTTTCTGAAGATAATAGTGTGTGGCCACATTGTTTTGTCGTACACTATACTTTGCTAGCATAGCATGAAATACCTTGTTACAGAAGTTGGAACCCCCATCACTAATGAAAGTTCTGGGTGTCCTAAATCTGGAAAAGATGTTCTTCCTCAAAAACGGGACAACACTCTTACTTTTGTTGTTTGGTAATGCAATCGCCTCTACCTACTTGGAGACATAGTCCACTACCACAAGGATATACTTCATGCCGTATGAGCTCACAAATGGGCTCATGAAGTTAATGCCCCAGGTGTCAAACATTTCTACTTCAATAATAGGTGTCATTGGCAGCTCTTGGCGCTTTGAGATGTTGCCCTGTTGCTGACACAAATCACATCCAAGCACTAAGTCATGGTCATCTTTGTAGATGGTGGGCCAGTAGTACCCACATTGGAAAATCTTCTTTTTGTTCTGGCCCCACCATGATGACCCCCCACTGAGGAAGAGTGACAGGCCTCCATGATACTCATCATCTCTGCTTCTAGAATGTACTTCTTAATAACCCAATCAACACATGTTTGGAACAAGTAGAAGTCATCCCAAAAGTACCTACATACATCATAATCAAACTTTTTTATTTGGTGAGGGTTAAGGCACTTTGGCATAATGTTGCTTACCAGAAAGTTACAAAAATCAGCAAACCTATAAAAAGGTCAACAAAAGCTGCCAAAACCTTCTCATCGAGAAAGGAATCATCAATGTTCAACCAATCCTTCGCTCTTGACTCATCCAACAACTTGGACAAGTGGTCTACTACTTGATTTGTAGATCTTTTTCGGTCTAGGACTTTAAAGTCAACATTCATGCAGTAGTAGAATCCATCTAATAAGCCTCAACTTAGCATCGTTCTTTGCTCTGAGGTATCTCAAGATTGCATGGTCAGTTTACACTATCGATTTGTTTCCCAATAAGTAAGCACTGAACTTGTCAAATACCTAGACCACAACCAGTAATTCCTGCTCAGTCACTATGTAATTCCTTTGAGCATCATTGAGGGTTTTGCAAGTGTCGTAGATGGGTGAAAAGTCTTGTTGCTCTTTTGCCCAAGAATAATAGCCACAACAATCCCACCCGCATCACACATAACCTCAAATGGAGCAACCCAGTCAGGTGCAATTACAACAGGTGCAGAGATCCGATTTTGCTTTAGAGTCTCAAAGGCATACCGACGACTACAGTTGAACTGAAACTTAGCATCTTTCTCAGAAAGCTTGCACATTGGATGAGCAATCTTGGAGAAATCCTTAATAAACTAGCGGTAGAAGCCTGTATGTCCAAGAAAACTCCAGTTACCCTTCACAAATATAGGAGGTGGAAACTGTGCATAACCTCAATCTTTGCCTTATCCACCTCTATGCACTTATCAAAAATTGTATGGCCAAGAACTGTCCGCTCCTTGACCATGAAATGGCATTTTTCCCTATTTAACACCAAATTAGCCTCCTCACAGTGCTATAACACCTTGCTAAGAATCAATAGACAATTGTCAATGGAATCACCCACTATAGAGAAGTCTCCATGAATATCTCAAGGGTGTCTTAACAATGTCGAAGAAGATTGACATAATACATCACTAGAAGGTGAATGGGGAATTCTATAGCCCGAAAGGCATCCTCTTAAAAGCATAGGTCCTATACAAGCAAGTTAAAATAGTCTTCTTCTAATTATCTGGGCTATAGATATCTGATTGTAACCCAAGTACTCATCCAAGAAGTAGTACCACCCTCTGCCTGCCAACCGATCTAACATCTAGTCCATGAAGGGCATGGGAAAGTGGTCCTTCAGAGTTTATTTATTCAACTTTCGATAGTCCATACACAGCCGCCAACCAGTGACAGATTGCAAAAGGACAAGCTTATTTTTATCATTGGTTACCATGGTCATGCTCTTTTTCTAAGGGACACATCAAATTAGACAGACCCATTGACTGTCAGAGATGGGGTATATCACCCCAGTACCTTGCCATTTCATGATCTCCTTTTTAACAACCTCTTGTATAGGTGGATTCAGCCTACGCTGGTGTTCGATGATGGGCACACAGTTATTCTCCAACTTAATTTTTGTGTGCGTAACCCTGGACAAATCCCTATAATATCTACAATGGTCAACCAATAGCTCGTTTGAACTATTAGAGGACCCCCAATAGCGCCTTTACCTGGTTGTCATGGAGATCTGTAACTACAATCACAGGAAGAGTGTTATTAGTGCCCAAAAATGCATACCTTAAGTTTTGGGGTAGCTTTTTAAGCTCCACAGGTAGAGGCTCCTCGATAGAAGATTTAGCTGGCAGTGTAGATTTGTTCTGCAGGTCCAAGTCCAACTTTTCTGGGTCAAATGGTCTGGTTCCCCTACCTTGCAAAGCATTCGCAGTGTCTGCGTACCCATTGATACCATCCCCTTAGAAGTTCATCAACACCGTTGCCAGTGTGTCCACATTCATTGTGTCCTCAAGTGGGATATCAGAAAGGCAGTCATCTTCCACATCTATGATAGACATCATGTCACGCCCCAAGTCCCGTTAGGACGGACCAGCACCCGTTGCCGATAAGGCTCGGGAGAACCAACCTATATCTATGCACTTTCTATACACTTTATAATGGATTTATATAATTTAACATGCCTTTATGCAAGTAAACAGTGATAAAGCTAAAAGGAAATGCATATGACTAGGCCGTTGGAGCCATGGTGTCGAAAGTACGAGACATTACCATGCTTTAATTTTCATAGTCTGCAAAGGCTCTAGATAAGAGAAAGTATCGAATAAGGGTCAGGACAGGCCCCGCCTCAATTAACTATACATTACAAACATATAAGTTGTAGGCACACACAAAGTTTCGAAACAACCTGGAACTTGGTAACAATAGCTGGATGTCCTCGACTCTACTGATGAGATCTACTAGCACTTGTACCTGCAAAATGAAATGTAGATCTCCCGTATGGGACGTCAATACAAGATAATGTATTGTGTATGTAAGGCGCGAAATACTGCATATGAAGTAACAGCTTCAAATGAAAGTATGCACTGGTGTGGAAAAAGAGACCACCTTTGGATATACTTTGGGATTGTATACTTTATGTTCTTTATGTTACGTTAACTTTACTGTATAATCTACGCATATCATGTACTATAAATGACTAAGTGATCAGTGGTAAACTATAGCGGGGTCGTTCCTGGCTAGGTTCTTCCTTAATCCTTTGGGCTACCATCCGTGATAGGATCGTCCTTGGCTAGGTGATGCTTCCACCCCTCGGGCTACCACCCATCAAAAACTATATACTTTATCTTTCAATTACTTTTGGGATAATTCTTTTTATGGTCAAAATATTAGAGCTTTAGGGATGTATATACAACATATGATGTATATATAATCATACAAGATAATTTGACAATGAAAAGAGCATGTTACATACATAATGAACTGCGTATGAGGTGAAACAACTCGTGAACTTTATTTAGTAACAAGAACTCATGTAACTTAGTATTCATGTGTATATTATGATTTGAAAGTGATCATGTACAAGAGCATATGAACATGTGCAAAAAATGGATACACGGTTAATAGCTTTGTCATAGTTGGCAACTACCTTTATCTACCAAGGAGGACTATATGTTTCATGCCAAATGATACGAAATCAAGTAACCTTACATACCCCGTTGTATGACCTCGTTATTACCTTCGAGTGGCTGCTTTTCCCTCAAATATTTATCTGCTACATATTAGATAATAAGACTAGTATTAGCAGCAACACAATAATTCTAGACAGTCAAATATCATAAAAAACCAACATCCGGACAACAATTGTATAACTATCGCCCCAAAGGCATTCCTTCAATCTTGTCACTTATAATCGTATTTTCTTGCAACCATTCTTATGTACACATCATATACATCTTGTTTTATAACCTTAATAGTCTTACAAAAGCCCACAAAGCATAACACATAACAATACTACACAACCTACAAATGGACAGCATAACGTTAGCCCCCTTCGCTACATTTAGATGTCGATAATTCCAAACTTGTTCCAACTCTAACAAAACTATTCCAACAACATTTATACACAAAAACAATGCTAAGATAGTCTTAGAACATCACCTAAGTAGTCATGAAGGACGTGAGCCAATAGCTTTCCATCCAACAAGCCACAACTTCCAACTAACATCACACTTAAGTTAGCACAATCAAACTGATTATTTAAATAAACCAAAGTCAGGGCAGAAATCATAGGGTAAATAACTCAAAACAAGTTAAGAACATCAAATTCTCTTCATAATACAGACCACAAACCATATAGAATCCACTAAAACAAAAGTCAAGGGTGCAGCAATTTTCTGAGCACATGCTGCCAGAATTTCCAACATAATATACTATCATATCCTTCCAGATTTTCATGAAGAAACCTTACTAAAAACACAACTATAATCACTTATATTCATCTTCAAAGTTGAGATCCTCCTAAAGAATCCTAAAAGATCCTTTTGGTTGCTGCTCAAGGTCAAAAAACATTGAGAGAAAACTTAGAGAGTAAAGTTGTTTTTGTTTTTGCTGCAAGTGGAAAATGATTGTGGGAGTTGTTTTGACTACTTTTTACATAGTTACTTGGACGAATTTCTTTTGCCCTTTTCACTAACTAATACCACATACAATTAATCTAATAATGCAGCATCTTGTCACCCAAAATTGGGCCTAATTGGGTTCTAAATCTGATTGGCCTTTTGCTGCCAATTCTTCTCATTTTCCTTTAGTTACGTTGGGCCAAATTTACCAATGAATTGGGATGTGCTTGGTCCCATTATTCTATGCTTCCGAAACTGAAAATTTAGTTCACTTATGATGGAAAAACATAAGCTAAACTTACACCTTAACACAAACTTTATTCATAATTGGACTTGGACAAATTCGACGTCGGGCCTCGTCTCCGTTTAGCTCGCAAACTTAAGCAAGTAGGCGACTCGCCTACTAGATTATTAAGTCACATAAGAACCTCAATTATTTTACTTTGTTTAAGGTTGTGATCTCATCTATTTAACACAAAACACCTATACACCTGACACCCTTAAGCGTGAGACGCATATATTGCCCATTAACACGAGATTCAAGCAATTTCAAGAATTGATGCTAATTTGACCAACCCATATCACAACCACCTCCTTAGATCTCTTCATTGTAGCACAGATACTGAATTTACCTCTTCAGTGTTCAGTCTAAAGGTCAGCTCCCCTTGCTCCACATCTATCAATGTCCTGCCAATAGCCAAAAATGGTCCCCCAAGGATGATGGGTACCTCAAAATCCACCTGACAGTCCAGAATGACAAAATTCATAGCAAAGATGAACCTGTTCACATGGACTGGCATATCACACAAAATCCCCAGAGGCTACTTCAACAATCTATCTGTCATAATAGCTGCATCATGTTGGGTGTGGGGGCTTCTAAACCAAATGTTTGTAAACTGCCAGTGACATCAAGTTGATGGTAGGACCCAAATCACAGAGAGCCCTTGCAAATTCAAAATCTCCAATAGTACATGGGATAGTGAAAGGTCCCGAATCTTCCTTCTTTTCAATAAGAGATCTTGTAGCAATGGCACTACAATGATGAAGGTTGTTTGCCAACATGATCATGGATGTCCTCTTCTTAGTTAATAAGCCTTTCATGAACTTAGTATAGCTTGCATCTGTTCAAGTGCCTCCACGAGAGCGACATTCACTGATATTTCCTTCAGCATAAAGAAGAATATCTAAAATATTCCATCTTCAACCTTCTTCTACAACCTATGTGGGAATGGTGGTAGGGACTTTGGAATGGCCGGTAGAGGCTGAGGTGCTTGATTTTTTAAACTTTGGGGTCTCTGTAGCAACCTTAGGCTCTACTAGTGTCTCAATGATCTTTTCACTCACAACATACACATGAACCACTACAGGGTCAGGTACCTTGCCTTTAGCTTCATCCATACCTGCAGTACTAGTTACAACAGTGTCAAAAAGTACCTTACTGCTCCTCCAGGTGTCCATCAGTTTTCAGGTTCTGAATAGTGTCACTAGGAAGTGATCCAACTTTTCTCTAATTTAATGAGATTGATACTTGCCTCATCTGCAGTTCTAGTTGCTTGATCAAGGCGGAATGAGAGTCGACCAGTTGTTGAACATTTGACATTTATCCTTGCATGTTTCACATCCCTACATTAGTGTACTCAACTTTGTCAAGAACCTTTGCCATCATCTTTTCTAATTTTGAGTTTCCACCGCCATCATTGTAACGCTCACAGTTCCTATAGCCGTCTCTTTTTTTCCAATTTCCTTGATAGTTCTCACGACCATAATTTTGACCTTGGTTATATGTATTGAATGGGCGGTAACCCTCCTGGATGCCTAAGAAGTTTGTCTCCTCATCATAGATATAGCCTTGATCATTATACGTAGGCATTGTGCCCATAGCTTTTACCTTTTTTACGCCTACATCTAGTAGCCACTTCGCCAGCATGTCCAGTTGGGTCATTATATGGTCCATGTATTGATCTCATTCCTCCTCCTTCTATCGTTGCTCAACAGTTATCTCAAAGATGAACCCCAAATAGTCTCCATCTCAGGTGTAAAATGCCCTATTATTTTTGGCTACCTTATCTAAGATCACCACTATGTCTGGGAAAGTCCTGGACATGTATGATCCCCAAAAAGAAGCATCACTAATAGGCTTTGTCAAAAAGTTGCAAGACTTGTAAAAGATTGGCTTCAAGTGCTCATCTGTGAGATGATTATTGGGGCACTACTTAAGTAATCTCTCCCAAGTCTCATGTAGTGCCTTATTCTGTAGTTGCTTGTGAGACCCAATGTCATCTGTTATTTTCAGTTGTCTTGATGTGGGAAAGAACCTCTTCAAGAATGCCTCTTTTAACTCTTCCCAAGTATGGACGAAATCATCTGAAAGCTCATTTAGCCATTTTGTCGCTGCACTAGAAAGAGACAGTGGAAATAATAGCAACCTAAGTGCTTACTAGCTGACCCCTGGAATCTCAGACGATTGACATGTTGCTAAAAAGTTTAGGATATGCCGATTTGCATCCTCAGTTGCTGCTCCACTGAATAACCCTTTCAACTATAGCATCTGCAGTATAGTACTAGTGATGGTAAACTTAATACCTGTAGGTAGTATGGAGAGCACTACTGCTCCAGTGGTCGCAACACCCTCATCATCATTATTCACTGCCTAAGGAGGCTGAGGAACTTGGGGTCTTACACCGGGCAATGACACCTGTCTAAGTCATGCTGCAGGTGGTACTCTATTACAAGCATGATCATCATCACCCAGACCGTTGTTCGCCTAACTTGCAAGATTTTCGCCAACTCTCCCTTTCCAGTTACTTTGCGTTCTTGGGCATTCATTCTATGGATTGACTTAGTAAGCTCGGGGTTATAGGGAACAAGTGCTTCAACCTTGCTTCGGGGGTTTACAATCCAAAAAGAATAGTAAATATGTTATTGATCAAATATAGAACTCAAGCAGAGTTCAGGTCGATTATACATGGAATGCTTGAGAATAAATCTATTAGAACCATTTTTAGATTTAACATCTATTCTCGAAAATAAAATGCATAAAGTAACTGGGGAGGTTTTTGGTTATATAAATTAAACTACAAAAGTAAAGTAATAAGGACTACTAGACATTAATCAATTAATGCGAAGCTAGGATTGTGTTCCCCATGACATCTCACGCGATAGGTGAATCTATGCAGTAAACTTATTCAAGATCACGTACACAAGATCTAATAACTTATGTAACAACTAATAAACCTTTCGATTCTTCTTAGATGTATCTCATTCATCACCTCTCGGTCTCCAAACGTATACTTACTAACCCTTGTTATTGACCCCTGAATACTCTCACCTTTTGATCTTACGTACTTCGACTAGGTTATAACCCCCAAATTTTTGTCAAGAATGTCTTTTCCAAATCACTCTACCCCTTTTGGGCATGTAATGAATAAGGGATTACCATAATGCATTGACTCGTTAAGGAAGAAATTAAAGTGAAGATTACAACGATATATATGCCAATCAATCCTAAGTTTCATCCCCTATTCATTTATCTTATTGATTTATCATGGTTCCCACAACCCTAGGTGTGAGTTTAGCCTAGCATATTCAAGACAAATAACCCCTAATGATATAAAGAATTTATAAAGCTCGACTGATAAGGAGAGGTATGAAGTAGCTCGAAAGAACTTACTATTGCAGAATTAGTGAATCCATGGAGTACAATCTTGTTTAAGATAACTAAAATCCACAAAGTTCAATGAAACTTTAAGCAAAATAGTGTTCTCTGTCTTTAGTATCCAAGGTATAGTAAAAACAATATAAAAATAATATATATACATATATATATATGGAAGGAAAATCTAATCTGATTTAAAATAGGAAAATTAACTTCAGCACGGGTAAGGGCCATGACACTATCCGTGCAACAGTAGACGGACCATTTACCAGTCCGTATGGCGATACTTGCCTTCAAAAATCTTCACATTTAACGTTGATTCTCTACATTGAGGAAACGGGTTGTGTGGATAATAACGGCTCATGAAATAGACCGTGCCCATCGCCATTAACTTTATTTCCACTCAAGTCATCCTCTCGCCCTATGTCACATACCGTAGTTGGTTACAGGGCTAATGATGGGCCCCGTTTGATGCCACTTATACATTTTTTTCATAGTTTTCGATGGTGCTCACCATTTTTATGTCACTTTGATGATGTATGACATGACCCGTGTCAATTCCCATTGTCCATGAAGGGTACCGGGGGACATGCCTTTGGTGAATTCCTCTCGCATCTCCCTTTTAGCTCCTTGTCATTGCTATTTGCTGCCAAGTGTGAGGCCACGATTGGCCATTATAGTCCGTTTAATGATAAACGAGCTATATAGGTCCCCGTACCCTCACTTGTTTCCATTTTTTGCTCCAATCACCAAGGCCTCCTCCATGTGGCTTCCCATGGTCTGTGTGATGCTACACGGGCCGTGGAGGTCTTCTTATGCACATACTTATGATCTTTGTCATCCCTTTTCCTATAGTTCACCCATTTCACCATGCCTTATTCACTTTTCCTAAAAAATGACAAAAATGAATATCAAAATATCAAATTGGCTTGAGAACGCGCAATAATCCTTCATTTGAAGCATTATAAGATTCGTATTTCTATGACTCATCAGCAGGGCCATGGCCTGCAAGGCAAGATGTGGGTAAGGCCTGGCAAGGGCTGGGCAAGCTAAGGAAATAGAAGATACAGGACATGGATAAGGAATGACAAGGGCTAGGCAAGCTAAGGCAAGGCAAAGCTATGATGTGACATAGTCGTGACTATACAAATTTGGGGCTAGGTGCTGGACAAGGGCAATGGTGCAGGAAATCGAACCCCATTGCCATGCTGTGTAGGTCAAGACCAGTACCATGGCACAAGCACGTGTACGGGGCATGGGCATGGCACAAATATGCAGGCTAGGCGCAAATCTGGATGCTAAGGGCAATGCCTTGGCAACAAATTTGAAGGTTGATAGCATGTGCCCTGGACACTCATTAGCAGTTGGCAATATAGGAGTTTCTAGTTGTTTGGACTTGCCAGCATGTTTAGATAAAATTTTAAATTCAAAATTCAAATTGGCCTATTAGTTGGGGATGTGAACTGACTTGGCAAGCACATGACTGACACAGGACGTGTTGACGTGGCCTACTTTAAGGCACATGAAGACTATCTAAGGTAGTATGTTGGCCTAAATGAATTTCGTAAGGCTAAGTATTGTGCACTTCTTTATTGGCACGAGTTTTATAACAAAGTTGAGAATTGTTCTTATACATGCATGTGTTCTTGATTTCATAGTCATTGTTTTGTGTTGGACAAGATCAAAAGTAAGGAAAAAGAGGGTTGAGTCTAAGGGTACTTGGTTGCATAAGTGGGTTAGATCATAAGGGTTTCCCTATATCACCTACCATACTATAAAATAGCTTCAAAATGATGGACAAAAGTAATAGATTATGTTGCTTTTTTTGTCTAATTTCATCAAAAAGCGACGTAGTCACGTTTGTCCCTTTTTTACTTGTTGCTTTCAAAAAAAGCGATGGGCAACTTCAAAAATAACTATGGAATGCATAGCCACATGTTTATTTAAATTTAATAAAAAGTAATGGATTACATCGCACTATATAAATTATTATAATTAATTAAAATTTGCGATGGACAACATTACAATTTGATAAAATTTTAAATTTTTTTGTAAAAAAAGTGATGGACTTAGTGTCCCTATCCCACTTTTTTGAAAAATGTATTTTAAAAAATTTCTAGAAAATTGATGGACATATAGACCCCGTTCATCACTTTTCTGAAATTTTTATCAAAGAAATCATAAAAGACCGATGGGCTTTAGGACACAGTCCATTGGATTTTCTATGATTTCTTTGACAGCAAAAACTTGTAGCTTCTGCTTCGTAGTTATATTAAAAATTTAATTCAATTTCAATCAATATAGCCCAACCTCACACAATCAACAATACTTAAAGCATACAAAATACTTAATAACAAGAATAATTAAATATTAAAAATGAAAAAAGTCCATAATTTTATAATATTTTAAATTGTTTCAAAGTTTTAAAATTGTCTACAACTTTAATAAAAGGAAACCTATGTCTATTTTCGATGAAGTAATCACTCTCATCAGATTCATTAAGAGTGGAAGGATGAGGTGAATGACGACGGGTGAGGTTGAGCACTTGTCCTCTGATTTCTGTAACTTGTTAACTCATATTTGTTTGCTCCTTAGCTATCCTTGACTTAAATGTTGCAAATGCACTTTTAAGTTCTGTAATTTTTTGAGACATGGAAACCATCTGAACTTGGTCAAGGGCCTCAGCCTGATACAATGATCCAGTACCTTCTAAACATTATTGGGATCGTCGTATATGATTCCTAAAGTCAATCCCATATATATGGCCTTTATGGTTCCTGCCAACTACTTTTCCGGTCCAAATTTGAGTAGACTATTTAGGCGTAAGTTGAACCTCATCACCAAGCTCACAATGTGCCTCGTACTCTTGATGCATACTACAAAATAATTCAGAGTTTCATGTGCTGTTAAAATACAACACATTTGATGCTTAAAACCTGGGATCTCGTGTGTTTTCAATGCGACTTTTATTGTTTTTATGTGTTTCTATGATTGTTTTTACAAGTAAAGCAGGTTGGCACAATTCTTGGGAAAGTTATAGGTTTTGCTGATTTCAAGGACATACGAGACCCTCTACGAGTCGTAGCTTAGTCCACGAGTCATAGAGATGGTCTCGTAGGGACTTTAAGTGATCAAAATCAATGTATGATAATTTGAAGTTCAGTTATACAAGACTCAGTTATGAGTCATAGACCTCACTATGACTCGTAAAGGGATATTTCGTAGACACTTCAAGTATTGAATAAGATTGGACCATTAAATGCAACTTTAGACTACGAGAAGTCAATACGAGTCGTATAGCAGACTATGACTCATAAAGGTGTTCCGTAGTAGTGAAGTCTGAAATTGAGGATATTGATTACGAATTCC
Organism: Solanum ossicruentum; assembly: GCA_025774065.1. Taxonomy (NCBI): domain Eukaryota; kingdom Viridiplantae; phylum Streptophyta; class Magnoliopsida; order Solanales; family Solanaceae; genus Solanum; species Solanum ossicruentum. Next base: position 24,376 of record JAOTQR010085221.1, read on the forward strand.
CGATGACGGCTCATAGGGCATATTACGAGTCGTAACTTTGACTCGTATCAGGCACCGACGAGTTTTTTTAATTAATTTAGGGAATTATTTGTAAATACTATAAATAGTATATTTTAGGTTCTTAGCCAAAAGTTTTACAGATTTGGAGAGAGTTTACGCACATAAGACTGAGAGCACGAAATTTTAGAGTATTTTCTTAGGGCTTATCTTTAGAGACTAAATTTTGGAGATTAGATTCACATATGGATTCGTTACATCTTTCAAATTTGTGATTCTAAATACAAAGTGGATCTTGTTGTTCTTCAATCTCTTTGGGTAAGTATAACTATGCATTCCATATTCATTGTTTATTTGTTTGCCCAAGCTATGGTAGCTATACCAACAACTTGGGGTTGTGGATCCATGAGAATCTAACTTAGAAAACCCGGATCATTTATACTTCTTCAGTTGGGTATTTGTATGTATTAGCCATTTCCCTTCATTTCGCATGTTGTTTAATGGTGGACAACATTAGACCCCACCTAGTGTCATGATCCCGATCTAGCTAGTGATGAATAGGAAACAGAAATGGTTAACAGAATTCGATTATGTGTTCTCATCTAATTAAGCAGACCCGACCAAGCTGAGGTTGACTGGGACAATGGGTAATGGTTAGTTTGGAATGCTATGGAGATCGGCCAAGCCCCATAGTGAAATTCGACCTTCACTTTCAAAAGAGGGCTGGAAGAACTCAAACTACCATCCTACATGCAATGTCCTAATTTAGAGTTGTGTTATCTGGGTAGGTTAAGTTGGTGAATCATGGGGAACACAATTATCGAAGTTGCTCTCAAATTTAATTGTCTCTTCCTTTTTCTTAGTTTAGATTAATTTTCTACCAATCATTGCAAACCCCTCACCCCTTTTTTAGAGAATCAGGTAGTTGATGCTTGAATTGATTATTGGTGAACCAAGTCTCTAAAATTTTGTATTCGCTATGAGATTCAACCCTAACGTTGGTTAGGTTTTTGACATCGACGATTGTTTTCACCTTGAAACAGAGGCACATCTTAAGTGTTCATAAAAAATGGCATCGTTGCTGGGGAATATGACGATGCTTTGATTTGGTTTCATGAGTAGTATAATTCAAGTGTTAATTTCTTATATTTCTTGTATTTTACTTTTATTTTGTTTTTTCTATTTAGTTTTTTTACAGGGTATACTACGTGTGTTTGCCTAATACAAGGAGTCAAGGCATTCCCTTAGCTCCAATTGACTTAGAGATCTAACATATTGCAAGGAGAATGGCTCAAATAAATGTTGATGTCACGGTGAATGAAGTTATAAAGCAAAAACATGATGTTGAGGATAGGGATGACAATCCACCACCATTGGAGAATAGGCCACAACCTAGGGATTTCAATGAGAATGCCTTTGGATGGAACCAATATCATTTGAATCTGATGGCCATGAATGTGAAGGGAGCTACAATGTTGTCACCATAGACTCGACAGGAGTTATAGTGTTGCCAATATTATCGACCAACACTATGTTCACTATGTCAAGTGGATTGCTTCAAATACTACTGAATCATGGTTTGTTTGCGAGTCTACCTTCTAAAGATCCTCATAGCCATTTGCATAATGTAGCTTTTATGTTCAAGAGTGTGATAGGGACGCGAAAGCTTTCCATGGATGTTGTTGGTTTCATGTGTTCCCTATCTCTCTTACTGGTAATGCAACGGTATGGATGTGGGAGCTCCCACAAAGCTTAATCACCAGTTGGGTAGAGTTACAGATGGCCTTTTCGGAAAGGTACTTCCCAAGGTCAAAGAAGCTCAAATTAACAGATCAAATCAACAATTTTAAGCCATTGCCGAGTGATTCAATAAGTATATTATGGGGCAGAGATTTACAAAGTGTTTGAGGAACGTCCCGGACTACAAGATTGTTGATGATGCCCAGGTAGAGATTTTCTATCGTGTCCTCAATGAAAATAGTCAAGCTTGTGTAGATACTATAATTGGGGTATGTTCTTTGATCCACACAAGGATCGTTGAGAGACTGAGCAAGTTGTCAAAACCAACAGAGCATGAGGCAAAGGGAGGGAGCTTCTACAAGGAGCTCATGTGCAGTGAATTCTAGTTTGGAGCAAGCGAAGACCAATAAGGAGATCATGCAACAACTTGCTTAACTCTGCATGAGTATGGACTTGGTGGTTAAGAAAAATCATGAAAGAGTGCATAAGGTAGTCCACCAACCTCCTGGAGTGCCCATTGTTGAAGAACATTAGTATGATGAGGATACTTTTGTTGATGATGAAGTGGTGGGTTTTCAGAACAAAGCCCAAGGGTCCAATTTGGACTGTTGACGTCAAGGTTCCAGAAACCAAGGTCGGACTTATAATCGAGAAAGTTCTTAAAGAGATAACCATGATAGCTATTTTGAAAGGAATAGGGTGCCAAATGCGGAGTGGGAAAGAAGAGATGGTCTTCAGAATGGTGCATATGTGCCACCCCACAATCGTGATGTCGGGCAAATAATTGAAGGATTGAAGAGATGTTTGATCGACTGATGAAAAAGCCTCAAACCCAAGATAAGACCTTAAAAGAAATGAAATATGATATCTCTAGCACATATCAAAAGATAGAGTCTTATCCTAAAATGACCCCAAAAAGTGTCCGAAAATATGCCTCGAAAGGGCCCGAAATCATAATTTTCATATATTTAAAAATATGTTCATTATTTCAAAAGTTCGACATCATATTTTTGTTTAGGGGGTCAAATTGAGTGGGAAATAGGTCTAACCCCAATTTTTATGCTACCAAATCGAATTATGAATTTTCCAAGTGGGCTAAAAACAATGAGCAAACCTCGCCGCTTCTGTGATGCACAGGTGCATACTTTTGTTACTGTTTTGTTCAGTTCGGTCCAAGAAATTTAAGGCTTGGCCCTAAGTGTTTCCATTCTCTAAAATACCTATACTTAGCCATATTTCACCGTCATATCATCCTAACTATTCCTCAATACTCACTCAAACACTTAGCCATATTTTTCACTCCAAAATTCAACTCTCAAAACCTCTTCTGGATCTAAGGATTTCCTTTAACCTTCAGGCCTCCATTTTAAATTTTCACCTAGAGTTTCTCCAAAGCTAAGGTATGTAGGTTTGTTTCATGGGTTCATTTGATGCCCAAACTTCTTTTCCTTACAAATTGCATGATTTAAAGGTGGTTTATTCATGGGTCTTGATTATTATAAAAATAACTGCACACTTAAGCATATGAAATTGTGACTGTTTAACCATGTTTTGAGCTACAAATCTAAGATCTATTGAAAGGATTGGTGAATGGGTGTGAAGATTATATCTTGAGAGTGTTACCCTCATTCACTTTAGCCATTCCCTAAGCGACGGCCTATTATCCCTTGGTGGTGGATTCTTCTCTCTTCCCATATTATCATTCATATTTATTTCTTCCTCAATCGTGATACCCTCATTCACTTTATCCATTCTTCTAAAGAGTTGATAGATATCCAAATTGATCGGAGCTAAGGGATTTCCTTAGCTCCTTGTGTTGGACATACAAGCTAGTACACCCTGCTATTAAAATCAAACAACAAAACAAAAACAAAAGTAAAATACAAGAGAGTCAAAAACTTTATACTTGAACTAACTAATAGTGAAATCAAGTCAAAACATAGTTGTATTCCCTAACAACGATGCCATAATTTTTTATGATGTTCACGCTACAATAAGAAAGCGATCATTGTTAGCAATTAACCTAATCGAATGTTCAGGTCGAATTCACAGGGAATACGGGGCTTGACTACAAGAATTCACTATCAATCATTTCAAGTATCTTTAACTAGAATCTCAAAATAGGGGGAGTTTCTATGATTCAAGAGTAAAAGCAAAAATAAACACTAGACTATGACGCGAGAAAATGCTCAATTTTATGGACAACCTTGAGATATGTGTTCTCCATGGTTCGTTGAATCAATTATCCTAGACAATGCAAATACAATTCAATATTCGCGTGCAAAATGATAACTTAGGTTTTTCCACCCCTCTTGTGAAGGTGAAGATTAAGTTTCACCATGGTTCTTGGTCGTCAACAAAAGTGTTCCAACTAACCATTACCTATCGTCCTAGTCAACCTCCCCTTAGTTAGGTTTGGTTGATTAGATGAGAACACATCAATTGAATTGTGTCATCTACTTCTCTTTCCTATTCGTCACTACCTTGGTCAGGATCGTGATAGTAGGCGGGGTTTGTTGTTGGCCACCACCAAAAAACAATCATAACGAACAGAAATAAACATTACATGCAAAACCCCAATCATATAAATATAATAATCTAGGTCATCTCAAGCCAACTACCCATGCTTCCTGCAATCCTAAGTTGTGGGTGCTTAGCTACTCATGGGGAAGACGAAACCAACAAATGCAAAGACAAGACATAGTTGAGAGTTTTAACCAAAGCAATGGAGAATAACAACACCAAGTTGCAAACCAGAAGCCTAATATACTAAGAGTGAAAGCAATATGGGATTTGCACTCCCTAATAATGGGTTTTCCAAGAGAAAATAAAATCTAAGCTAAAAACATCAAGAAATCTTGAGAGAAAAATATCAAAAGTGATATTCAATGTCTAGAATTTTCAATCTCTACTCTCCCTCAAATAAAACCCTAACTTAAAGTATTTATGGTAGTTACAAATTTAGCCCTTAAAATTACACAGAAAAGACATTTAGCATCTGGTTTGTCTCGCAGGTATGACTGTAGGGTGGCCTACGAGTCGTAATCTAGATCTTGTCTAGGTTCTTGGAATTTTGGACTCAATTGTTATGACCCACTAGTAGGAGTCATTGCTTGGACTACGACTCGTATGCTTCTCTTATAGTGTAGGCCTTCAATTTTTGTTCCAAAGTTTTTGCTCTCTATTTCCTGCTACGAGTCCACTTATACGAGTCATAATAGGACCTATGACTTGTAGGGTGGCCTCATAAGCTGACATCCACTTGGTAGATCTCTAATTTTTGCTCATTATTTCTATCTACAAGATCACCATACGACTCGTAGCTTGGGCTATGACTCGTAGGTATGCTCGTATGTCTTGTGCTTCAGCTAAATCAGTAATGTTTTCTCCAAAATCATGCCAACCTACCTTTTCTGTGATAACAACACAAAGACAAATAAAAATCATAAAAAGTCGAATTCAGAACTCACAATATCCCTTGTTTTAGGCATCAAATGTGTTTTATTTTGACAGCACGTCATGGCTATATAGGAAAAATGCAACATCATAAACATAGCATAGTAGCAATATGATATGCATGAATGATGCTTGAAGTAAGATATGCTTATTTGGAACATATTACATATTTAGAAGAGACCAACATTATGATGGATTGTCACACCCTACCATCTATGGTGATTGAGGTATCAACTCCACACTTGGTTGCTGGACACCACGTCCTCTATCATAGTGGTCAAGGCATCAACCCCTTAATTGTTTGATGGACATCACACCCTCTATCATAGTGGTCAAGTTATCAAATCCCTAAACATGGTTGATGGACATCACACCCTCCATCACAATGATCAAAGTATCAACCCCTCAATATGGTTAATGGACATCACACCCTCAATCATAGTGGTCAAAGTGTCAACCCTCAATATGGTTAATGGACATCACACCCTCCATCATAGCGATGAAGTTATTAACCCCTCAACATGGTTTATGGACATCTCCATCATAGTGGTTGAGGCAAAGCACCCCCTCAACAAGGTGTAGTTAACTTGCAACACTATTTATATTTTTCAATAAATAAACACATATATATACTTTACATTCATCATCATAAAGTCACTTATCTCATATGACATGCATTAGGCCTTCAACTACTCAAGAAACCTTAATTTGACATTTTATGTAACTATTGGCGCGTGTGTAATGCTAGTGTAAAAGCATGCAATTCAAGGGTGAAATCATGCAAAAAAAAATCAATGTAAAACCACCCACAAAAACATGGTAATACCCTAAAGTAATATAAATTAAAACATCTCATCAAATCTCAAAGTGGATCATAGATCCATATCTCAAAACATGCTTAAACAATCACACCTTAATGAAACCCCAATATAGTTCATAGTCAAATTTATACTAAGACCCATAAGTAATTCAACATAGAAATATGAGATTAATTTAAAAAGGAGGCTTGGGAACCATGGGTGAAAGGACTCTATTGTTGAAACCCACATACCTTAGACTTTTAGTTTCTTGAAATTGGGTTGTGAAAGACATGGAGCTTGGAAGTGTGTCTTGGAATCCAAAACTTGTTCTTATGTTTCCTTGAATTTTTATCGGGGTTTTGATAGAGGATCTTGAGAGAATTGGAGTGTATTTGAGATGAGGTAATGAGTTTGATCCATTGGACTAGGGTTTAGGTCTTTTGGGGAGGTTAGGATAGCATTAGAAGTCCATAAAGATCATTAGAGTAAATAAAATTTACGAAAATGCCATTAGTGAAACGGAGGAAATATGGGAAAAATGTTTCCCTACTGAAGGATTCACTAGTTGTATGGTACTTCACGGTTCATATGGAGTACCCATGAGATGGGACTTAGACAAAAAAATTGGAATTGGAAGACTTGGGACAAAGTTATCATCAACGTCACTTTGACGGGCCACTTTCACGAGTCATGTGATGCTACACGGTCCGTGTAGTGGTCTGTCCAACTACGCTCAGAGAAGAAATTGTGGCTAGGCAACCCCATGCCCAGGTTGATGCCTCATGAAGCATGCCACGACCCATGATGATGGCCGTGGCACAACACTTAGTCAAAAACTCCCTCCCATGCTTACCTTCCTCAGTTGCACACACTCAATGACCAACCACATGGTCAGAGGCAAGACACACGACCTATGGCACTGGCTGTGTCACATTACTTAGACCAAAAATTGTCTTTTACAGCTCAAGACAGCCCAGGCGGCCCATCCAAAGCTCAACTGCCCGTCAAGCTACCCTTCTAGTTTCACTACATGGGAGGGTCTCACGAAAATAGTCATAACTCCTTCATCCGAATTCGAAATGAGTTGAAACCAAGTGCTTTGGAAAGCAAACTCAAAGGGATTTCATTTGACATGTCATAGGCCATCCATTTCCAAGTGTGCTAAACTTTATGCTTATTTAAAGTTCACCCTTACAACATCTCCAACTAATATGACTTTCGTCCGCAAAAGTACAAACACACACATATATGTATGGTTGCAGACCCGAGGGCTCATATGAGCAAATTCATTTCGGGTGTCTCTGAGTTAGTCTCCAAAAAATGCAAGATGGTGATTTTGGTCAAGGAGATGGACATTTCTTCCATAATGACGTATGCCAAACAAATTGAAGAGGAGAAGCTCCGAGAAAGGGCAAGGGAGTCCAAGCGGGCTCGTGTGGATTGTGAGAGCTATTTTCACCAAAGGAGCAGTGGCTATAAATCTCAAAGTTCCCTAAGGCAAGGATCGACCAACACTCCTCTTCCTAGGAAGGACAAAGAGGTTTACCCAAAGCCCTAAAATCCAAATTACCCCAAGTGTGAAAAACCCATAAAGGAGAATGCTTAACTAGGTCCAATACCTGCTTCATTTGTGGAAAGATCAATCACCATTCAAAGGATTGAAGGAGTAGAAACACAAGGCCCTTAGTCCTGAGGAGTCAAAGACATGGTGCCCCAAGGTCCAATTGGTTCTATACCCTTCATGGTCTTCAAGAGGTGGAGGAAGCCCCAGATATGCTTACCGATATAGCATGAGTTTATTCTTCCAATTAATATGCACTTTTAGATCTAGTAGCAAACTTGTCGTTTGTATCCCTGTTCTTTGTGTATAACTTTTATGTATTTCCTGAAATCCTCTATGATCCTTTTGAGGTGAGTACTCTGTGGTTGAGTCCATCATAGCCCAAAGAGTCTATAGGGGTTTTTCCTATTTCTACTCTACATAAAATAATCCCATGTGATTTAGTTAAGATCTCTGTGGTAGACTTCGATGAAATTATGGGGATGGATTAGTTACATGCTTAATATACCTCTATTGATTATAGAACATGTAGGGTCAAATTCTAATTCTGTAATGAGCCAGTTCTTGAATGCGATGGTAGTAACTCTTCATGTAAGGTTCTATTCATTTCTTTGTTATGGCCCGTAAGATAATTTCTAAAGGGTGTATCAACCACTTGGTGACAGTCAAAGATGTCTCTCCTAAATTTCCTCCTCTTAGGTCAGTTCCTATTGTAAGTTTCTAATGTCTTCCTAGATGAGTTACCAGTTGTCCCTCCTGATAGGGAGATAGACTTTCTTATAGATTTTTTGCCCGATACTCAGCCCATCTCAATCCTTTCTTATAGAATGGCTCCCGTAAAATTGAAGGTGTTGAAGGAACAACTGAGGGATTTGTTGTAGAAGTGTATCATCTGTCCTAGTCGATCTCTATAGGGTGGCCCAATGCTATTCATAAGAATGAAGAATGGGTTGTTCCACATGTGTATTGATTATTGATAGCTCAATAAGGTCACCATCAAGAATAAGTATCCTCTCTAAAAGATAGATGATTTTTTTGATAAACTACAAGGGGACATTAATTTCTCTAAGATTGACTTAAGACCCATTTATCACCAATTGAGGGTGAAAGAAAATGACATCCCTAGATGACTTTCTGAACTAGGTATGCTCATTTCAAATATGTGTTGATGTCCTTTGGCCTTATAAATGCACCAAAAATGTTTATGGATTTCATGAACATTGTGTTCAAGTCTTACCTCAGCATGCTCATTATAGTGTTTATTGATGACCATTTGATCTCTTCACGAGGTGAGCAAGAGCACATGGAGCACTTAAGGGTAGTATTGTAGACCCTAAGGGAACCAAAGTTTTATGCAAACTTTGATAAGTGCAAATTTTTGCTAGATGAGGTTGCCTTCCTTGGGTATGTGGTGTCTAGAGAGGGTATCAAAGTTGATCCTAAGAAGACAGAAGTAGTAAGAAACTAGCCATGGCCATTAACTCCCACTGAATTAAGGAGTTTCTTGGGTATAACGTATTACTATAGAATGTTTGCACAATAATTCTCCACAATTTCATCTCCACTAACCAAGCTAACTCAAAAGAAGGGTAAATTCGTGTGGACAAATGAATGCAAAAATAGTTTCTAGGCCTTGAATCGGTTGACATCAGCCTCCATATTGATATTGCTAGAGGAGAGTGATGGTTTCATTTTGTATTGTATTGCATCCAAGTTTAGGCTAGGTTGTGCGCTAATGTAAAATGGTAAATAGATTGCCTATGCTTCACAACAACCAAAAGTGCATGATAAGAATTACTCAACTCATGACCTTGAACTCACGATGGTGGTGATTTCCTTAAAGATCAGGAAACACTATCTATATGGATTCCATGTCGATGTTTTCACCGGCCACAGAGCCTCCAATATATGTTCACCTAGAAGGATCTCGAGTTTAACTAACAGAGATGGTTAGAGCTACTCAATGATTATGATATGAGTGTGAAGTACCACCTCAAAAAAGCCAACATGGTAGCTGACGCCCTTAGAAATATTTCTATGGGTAGGGTGTCCCATATTGAAGATAGTTGAAAAAGGGAGTTGGCCAAAGAAGTTCATAGGTTGGCTAGGCTGAGTGAGATTGAATGTATCAAGAAATGGTAGTGCAGTGTTTCTTTAAGGGCCAACATCTTCCTTGATCGATGAGATTAAGACTAAGCAAGATCTTGATTCCACTCGATTTGAGTTGAAGACCTTGGTGAGAGATAGAAAGTTAGAGGTATTTTCACATAGGGAAGATGCTACACTTCGGTATCAAGGTAGATTGTCTATACCCAATGATGATGAGTTGAATAGGTTGATCATGCAAGAAGCTCAAAACTCCTATTCCATTCCTCCCGAAACTATAAAAATATATAGATATTTGAGAGAAATTTATTGGTGGAATGGGATTAAAAAGGGAATTGCCCAATTTGAGTCTGAATGTGCCAACTGCCAGCTGGTAAAAGTTGAACACCAATGGCCGAGTGGCTTAGCTCAAGATATTGATATTCCTACATAGAAGTAGGAAGATATCAATATAAACTTTGTAGTTGGGTGACCAAGAACAAAAAACACTTCGAGTCCATATGGGTGATAGTTAACCACATGACTAAGTGAGCTCATTTCTTGCTAGTCAAAAATACATTAAGCGCTTAGGGTTATGCCCACTTATATATCGCAGAGTTGGTGAGGTTGTGTAGGATTACATTGTCCATCATATTGGATTGTGGAGTTCATTAATTTCTCAATTTTGGAGGTCCTTCCAAAGATGACTTGACACAAAAGTGAAGTTGAGCACAACTTTTCATCCTTAAATTGATGAGGCAATCCAAAAGGACTATTCAATTGTTGAAGGATATATTTAGAGCTTGTGTCTTGAAATTCAAGGTAAGTTGGGATTAACATTTATCACTTATCGATTTTTCCTATAATAACAGCTTCCATGCAAGTATTGGGATGGCACTGATCAAAGTGATATACGATAATGATCCAGATCACCAATTGGGTAGTTTGAAGTCGACTAGGTGGCACTAGTAAGACCAAACTTTGTGATGAATGCTTTTGAGAAAATTAAAAGCATAAGAGAGAAATTGCGAACAACCAAAAGTCGACACGTCCTACTCATATGTAAGGAGAAGGAAGCTTTAGTTCTAAGTTGGTGATTGGGTCTATTTGAAGGTATCTCCAATGAAAGGTGTTCTCTGGTATGGTAAGAAAGGGAAATTGAGCCCTAGATATATAGGACCTTTAAAAGTGATGAAAAGAGTGGGAAAGCAACATATGAGCTGGATTTACGCAATGAATTGCACTTGATTCATCTGGTATTCCATGTATCAATGCTAACGAAATTCATGGGTGATCCAAGTTCCATAGTTCTCTTGCATGATGTGAATATTGAAGAGGATTTGAGGTATGAAGAGTGATGAGTGCATAACTTGCACTCAGTTTTTGCTCTTTTCTTATAATTTTATGTTGGGACTAATTATTCTTTGAGTGGTTTATGTTATAAGTTTATATGGTTTAGATTTGGCTTTCCTGAGAAGAATTGAAGTTAGATCTTAACTAGAGCCAAAAAGAGCTGAAATTGAACAAAATAATACTTGGCAGCAGTTACACTCTGGGAATGCGACCTTCCAGCTTGCGATCATGGATCTATAGCATGCAAAGAAGCACAAATACACAAGACCTAGGTGTGAAGGTTGAGCATAAGGAAACACAATCTTCGTGATCGTGGAATGTTGAGCGCAATTGCAAAATGTTGCAGTAACTAGCATCTGGGTACTTTTGGAATTTCACCATTTTCAGTCCCAAAAACACATATGCACACACTCCCAACCCTAATTCTTTAGAGGAGATCAAAGAAAAGAACACATGTATTCTTGAAGAAGAAAACAACACCTTAGTGTAGATTTTGTTTTGGATGAGGATTTAGATCAAGTTTACTACAAATTCATGAGTAGATTGAAGAGCGTGGGCTTCACTTGTATTTATATTTCACTCACTCTTTCTTTCCTTTTCCTTTAATGCTAGATTTCTTGATTAAACTAATCATAGATGTTAATTTATGTATGGGTCTTGATTATTTCTCTTGTTTTCATACTTGGTTAATGATTTACATGAAAATTAAGAGGATTTTCTCCCAAGTTGCTTTGACCATTTGATTTGGTTTATCGGTTCAAGTATATCTTCTTGTATAATTTAGATTTAAAGTAAGTACTTGAATCTAGCTTAGATCTTCAATTATTGCTTTAGTGAGTGTAGATGAAGTGGAAGATTGCACGATAGTCATGGGTTCATATGTTGAGAGCCTCAAAAGGAACTCAATGGCTAAGGTTAGGAGTTTTTCTTTGAGGTGCTCAAGCTAGGTGTGTCTTTGTGTGGCTTGTGGAAGAGGCCATTGTTGGATTTTGCAAAACATCACTTATTCTAGTGAGGGGTTATTACAAGCAACCTAGCCTACCCATTGAGCTAATTTGGTGTTAAATGTGATGGATCATTTTAGTTTTGATTGATTCTCATATCCCTTATCCTTGCTCCCTTACTTGATTAACTTACCCTATTATTTATTAGGAGTTGTTTAGCTTAGCTTCACCCCAATTTAGTTAGAATTCTTGTTCAGTATTCACTTGTCTAGTTAAAATTTAGTAGCATAGGTCCTAGCTCTGCTCATTTTTGGACACATTGTTCCTTGTGCGATAAATCTCGACAACTAAATTTTAGTTATTATGCTGATGACGACCACCCCTGCTTTCTTTGAGTAGTTGGGTTGAGCGACATAACAAATGGTGTCATTTCTAGGGAACAATACGTGTATTGAATTTATTTAAGACATGTAGTTTACTCTTTTTGATTTGATTAGTGCATACTTCTTCTTATTTCCTTTGTTTTTCTCTTTATTATATCGCTAATTATGATGAATGCTTTCCCGATGAATCTCCCCTTTTTCTATCACCTTCAGAGTATTGCACTTTGTGGTGAGCAAAATGGTATTGTGGTTGTGAATGGGAGTGAGAGTGTTGTGAATCAAGATTGGGCTCACTGACTTGAGTCTTAGTTTTTCCAAAGAAGTGGCCCAAAGACACCAATTACTTATCACAAGGGATGATCTCAAGAGTGTGCTTATTGCTAGAGGTTATGAGTTGGACTGGTCCGAATGGGAGGTTTATGTTTCGGAGGTCAACTTGAAGCTAACCAATGAAGTAAGTGACGCCCCCAGCTCAAAGGTGGTCAATTATGAGTTGGAGTCTCAAGAAGAAAGAGTGGAGCTTGATGTGGAAGAGCTATGGGGCGAACGCACTACATCAAGTCCAATAATCATTGAAGATGCCAAATTAAAATTGAGGAGATGATACTAAAGTTCCATGATACTAAAGTTCCAAGAATTAGCCATTGAAATCTTAAATGGCAACTTTGGTTCATTTGATATTAGGAGTGTCACCTACTTAGAGGCCACAAAGTGCAAAGTTCAATTTAAGGAAGTCCTCTTGACACTCCCATGTCTACTCAAACAGCTAAAATGGGAAGTTGATGACAAGTTGTGAAGACAATTCAAGTCCTCAAAGTGGAGAGACCAGCGGAAAATGTTGATGGTCTGCCATCACCCTCCTTATGTGATGAAATGCCAAATCATTTTAAAATTGGAGAGAAGATTCATTACCTCAAAGTGGAAACACAAATGGGTGGTGAATCAAATTTTGTTCATATATTAGTAAATTCTTGCATTTTAAATTTGTAGAATAGTTTGTTAATCTTGACTTTTGATTTTTGGCTAACCCTAACAATTTTCAAGTCTTTGCTACTGGTATTGTATAGGTTTTAAAGTGTCAACATGATTCGAGTTGAAGAAATAGGTGGAAATGCCAACAAAAATTGCCAAAGGATGAAACTGGGTCATTTTGACCCCACTTTAGAACCAGGCATCGCCTATTGCACAAGGGCGGATCGCCTAATTGGGCTTGGCAACAACCAAAGTTGCAGATACTTGCCCTAGGTCTTGCATTGTACGAAGTTTTGTGAATGCAGTTTAGTTCTACAAATGTGGATGCATAGATTCTGTGATGTGGCATGATCACTCTCACCTTCCATGCAGGCGAAACACTGAATGGGTTAAAAGAATGAAAAGAAAAGTCATTGCGAACGTTGTCTGATACATATCGAAAAAGGAGATCATGGGCTTGGAATAAAATCAATGTGAGGTAAACAATTCCTTTATAACTTTTGCTCTTACATGTCTTCAAGGAAAGCACAAGTTCTCCTTTCTTCATCCTTTTTGGTTACTCATTCAAAGGTATGTTCACCTTATTCCATCTCATTTCTTATTTATAGTTGAAAATCTGTGAAACCATGAAACTCCATGATGTGGGTACTAATTCTTTGCTAAAATCTTTCATATCATGGTTATGAAGTTCGATATCAAGATGATCTTGTCCATTGTTATTTTCTAAAGTTTAGCTTGCTGCTACTCCGATGCCGTAACTTAAGTACTTTAGGAAGTAAATTTTAATGTTTATTTATTGTTTGTTGTTTTGGGTAGTGATTGAATGCTGTAAGTTATAGATTTGAGGGGTGATGTTTGTCAAAATAGGTATCTGAATGTATGTCTATCATGTGTTTAATGAAATAACTCTACAAAATCTTAAATGTGATACTAGTGACTGTTGCTCTCCGCGAATGGAGGCATGACACGACGATCACACTGTTTTGGGAATTTTTGGCCTTCTGCAAATGCAAAAGCTTGGAATGCCTTGAACTCTATGAATGCGCCAGAGTGACCGCGAATGCCGAGTACAATATGTCATTGAACAAAGTAGCAACATTTCACTTTTGATACAAACTCTATCTAGCTGATTCTCTTGATCTAATTGTTTTCTAATACATGACTTCCGACATCTATAAGATGATCTTGTCATGTGGTTATGATTATAGGTCTTACTAGGTGAAGACAGGTCTTAACAACACACACTTCATTGAGCTCATACCCTGTTATAGGCAAGGGAAAAATACTAAAGCTCCAGAATTTGATGTGGTACGCCAAGTAGCTAATTAGAATCAATTGCACCACCGTTAATGCCTTGGAAACAAAGTGTGGAGAGGAGATTCAAGTTAGAGTTTGAAGTGATCATTTCAAGGATTCCTTTGTCCCCTCTTCTACTTTATAGTAGTAGTACTGTGAGGTCACAGTATAGTTATAGCTAGGGGTGGTCCTATGATTTTATTGAATTTAACTGCATATTTTAGCCATGCCACGCCCTTGATGGGCTTGTATATATTTTGTTTGGATTTAGATATTTTAGTAGATTTTGTAGCTTCTTATTTTTCTTTCTAATGGTGTGTATAATCGATGGTTCCTAATGATAGATTGAGTGATGAAATTCTTAAGGGAAAATCATCGATTGGGTGTGTGAGTGCATGAGTAGAATCTAGTCTTTGGTGAAGTCTAAGTAGCCATTGACTCTCATTGGAGATATATATTGGGATTGTGACTTGTTTGTTACCAATATATTTAGTTAAGTATTGTGGATGGTATTAAATATATACTCCTCTAATTCTTGAAAGTTAAATGGTTTTGGGATAATTTTGCTGCAATAATTTGACTCTTTTGGTGACCCTTAATTGCTAGATGGATATAAACTGAAATATGAGTCCTTGTACTTGACTTAAGAGTCATATTGATCTATTCCGATTTAATTTTGCATGTCATGTGTGTTGTCAATTTTTCTTTTATTCTTTGTGTGCACTTATATCACCTAGAACTTGCCTTGTTAATCTTGAAATGTTTGTCTTGATGCACTTTGGTTGGGAGAATGATCTTAGTCATTCTATGCTTTGAATTGAGTCCACTTAACCTAAATAGCCACAAAATGTACTGATTTTATCCGCAGTGTCCATTTTGAGACTAATCCTTTCCATTGGCAACTTTCATTACAAGTCTTGAACCTTTTTCGAAAGATATCACTCTTTTGAACCCTTATCCCTCCTTGAGTTTTGCATCTTTGTGAAAATTGAGGCTTTAAGCCTGAGTTGGGGGTGATGTAGGAGAAAAAGGAAGAGTGTCTACCACTTCGAGGCATACTAAAAGAAAGAAGAAAAAGAAAAGATGAATTGAGGAATAAAATAAAAAGAAAAAGAGTACTTTCAAAATGAAGAGAAAATGAAGTAAAGATGCTTGAATGAAAAGAATCCTCCAAAGTGTTTAAAAATGATTTCAAGTGTGGCACCTAAGGAAAAAAGAATGGTTAAATGCGCAATGGTGTGAAAAGCGAAAAACAAAAGTGGAAAAGTTATAAAAGAATGAATGTTGTATGTGGGACTTGGAGGGGGGGTTAGTCCCTATTGTCCTGCCGTACCTCTTAGCCTACATTACAAGCCTAACAAGCCCTTTGAGATTTCCAATGAAAAAAAATTGAGCCAATGTTCATTGAAAATAAAGGCAAGCCTATGTGGCATTTATCTACACAAGATGGTCTGTTGTTGAATGTGAGCGTTTGATTCTTTTTTTGTTGATCATTGTATATACTAGTGTGTGTTTTGGGGACATTCATTCTTTATGTGAGGACATGCAAATTGAGATGGATTGGTGATACAGATACTTCTCTATGTTTGAGTTAAGTGGATCTTATTAGTTGACTAGGAATTTGGGTCACTCCTTG
Organism: Solanum ossicruentum; assembly: GCA_025774065.1. Classification (NCBI taxonomy): domain Eukaryota; kingdom Viridiplantae; phylum Streptophyta; class Magnoliopsida; order Solanales; family Solanaceae; genus Solanum; species Solanum ossicruentum. Next base: position 40,599 of record JAOTQR010085221.1, read on the forward strand.
AGAATTTGTTTTGTCACTTGGTTATCCCTAAAAGTGTGGTTAGAATTGAAAAAGTGTCCTTTGAAAAGTGAGGGAGTTACATGTTAGCTATCCACATACTCGTGCTAATTGTTGGTACCAACCATAGTGATCATCATGATTTAGATAGTAAAATTGAATTGGGATCGTGTGTTTAAATTGCTAGCCTCTTGAGTTTGGTTTTGTTTTGATTGAGGACAAGCAAAGTCATAAGTTGAGGTTGTTGATGAGTGTATAACTTGCACCCATTTCTTGCTTGATTCTTATACTCTTATGTTGTTTAGGCCATAAATTGGGATTAGTTATGCTTTGAATGGTGTATGTTACAACTAAATATTGTTTAGATTTGGCTTTGTTGAGAAGAATGGAAGTTAGAGCTTAATTGGAGCAAAGAGGAGATGAAATTGCACAAAATGATACTTGGCAGTAGTTACACTCTGTGAACGCAGCTTTCATTCCCATTATCTCAGATCTGTAACATCTAGAGAAGCGCAGACACACTAGACCCAGGCATGAAGGTAGAGCATAAGGAAACACAATCTCTGCGATTGTGGAATGTTAAGCATGATTGTGGAATGTTGCAACGACTAGTGTCAGGGAAACATTGGAATTTCACCATTTTCAGTCCTGAAGTCACATGTATACGCACTCCCAACCCTTATTCATTAGAGGAGATTTCAGAGAAAAGAACATTCACACATTCTTGAAGAAGAAAATAACACCTTAGTGTAGATTTAGTTTAGGGTGAGGATTTAGAGCAAGTTTTCTACAAATTCTTGAGTGGATTAAAGAGTAAAGACTTTACTTGTATTTATCTTTCACTCACTCTTTCTTTCCTTGTTCTTGAATTCTAAGTTTGTAGATTTAATTGAGCTTGGATGTTAATTTATATATGGGTCTTGATTATTTCTCTTGCTTTTATGCTTAGTTGATGATCTACTTGCAAACTTAAGAGTGTTTCTCCCAAATTACTTTAATTGTTTGAATTGGTTTACTGTTCATGCATATCTTCTTGTATAACTTAGATTTGAGATGGGTACTTGAATCTAGCTTAGATCTTCAATTATTGCTTTGGTGAGTGTAGCTGAAGCGGAGGATTGTATGATAGTCATGGGTTCATGTGTTGAGAGCCTCAAAAGGGACTTAACGGCTAAGGTCTTAGGAGGTTTTCCTAGAGGTGCTCAAGCAGGGTCTCTTTGAATGGCTTGTGTAAGAGGCCGTAGTTGACTCTTGTGAAACATTACCTATTCTAGTCGAGGGGTGATTATAAGCAACCTAGCCTATCCATAGAGTTAATTTGATGCTAAGAGTGATGGATCAATTGAGTTTTCATTGATTTCCATATCCCCTATTCGTGCACCCTTGCTTGATTAATCTTTACCCAATTGTTTATTAAGAGTAGTTGTTAGTTTAGCTTCCCCCAAATTCAGTTAGAATTCTCGTTTCGTATTCACTTATCTAATCAAAATCTAGTAACCATGGGTCCTAGATTTGCTCATTTGCTGATACATTGTTCCTTGTGGGATCGACCGCAACCTCTAAAGTTGGGTAATTATGCTGATGATGATTGCCCCTTGCTTCCTTTGAGTGGCCGGGTTGAGCGACATGAAAGCGATACTAATTGAAATACTAGATCGGCAAGTGAAAAAGCTAAGGAACAAGGAATTCATATCTATCAAGGAACTTTAGATGAACTAACAAGTTGAGGGTGCTACATGGGTAGTGGAAGTGGATATGACGAATCGTTATCAACATATATTCAACTCCACTCAAGCTTAAGGTGCAAAGAAAATCTTCTAAAATCCTCAAACTCCATGAATCTTAAGTTCTCATGATGTATGCATTTATTTTGTTCTTTTATGAACTGTTTTGAAGCATGTTCTAAAGTGTAAATAGGATTTTTTTGAGAAATGATGTTTGAATTGTTTTTTGCATGCATACTGGGTTGTTAGCTTCTAGTTTACTCTTTAAAACAAGTACATTCAGGGACAAATGTTCCGAAGGGGAAGATATTATAACAACCTCAACTTTAGGCGCACTAAGTGCATAAATGTAGGCCTGAAAAATGACTGATAACTTGGTTCACGGGAATGTCTACGACCCGTGGAATGTTCTACGGCTCGTAGATAGGTTCGTGACTGGGATTCCTAATAGAAGAAATTTAGAGTTTTCAGGAAGGTGATTCACGACTTATCAGATGACCCATAATATATTGTACGACCCGTATAAGATTTCGTATAAAGAGGTCAGATAAAGTTGAGAATTTAGCTAAGTGTAAAGGACTCTACGATTCAAACCACAACCCCTAGAAAATAGTATGACCCATCCTATTTGTCATAGTTCCTGATTTAGCAAAGGCCACATTTCAGGATTCTCAGGTGAGCCATCAGACAAAAGGGTATATGTCCCGTAAACCAATCCATGGCCCATTGTCGGGGTCTCGTAAATGGCTTTCAGTGCTTTAATAAAGGGCAGTTTAGGCATTCCAATCAAATCTTTTTCAAAACCATATCATTTTAGGGATGGGGAAGGGACCTATATTATCCTAAAGGCCCTAATTATTTTCATTCCATGCTCTTAAATTTCTCTATGGCAAAAGGGATCTAAAGAATAGGCAAGAACAAAGCTAGGGTTTCCTAAGTACCTTGCTCATGACTTTGATTCTGAATCCCTCCAATTCCTCAGGTGTGTGAGTTGATTTGTGGTTATCCTCCATTCACCATAAAGTTTCTTATTCTGCATTTCTCCTTTTCCTTAAGTTCTAATGCATACTTATGATGATTTTATGGTTCCTATGCTACTATATGATGTTCCTAAAGTTCAACGACTATTTTGTTAAGTAAACGTACATATGATATTGAAGTGTGATGTTGATTCTAAGAAATTTCTTAAGACTTATGCCATTTATGATTCCATGAATGAAATAAGCCCACCTTATTTTCCAATAAAAGTTATTGTGAATTATTACTATGAGAGGGAATTTGTGAAGAGATTCTAAGTGAAATCTTATAAAAAAATATATTTATAATGATTATTTCCCTAAAAGATGTTTAAAAATGATTCTTAAGTTCGAGCTACTCCTGTGATTGCAACTTATGATTCTAAGAGTGCATTTTAAAAAGAATTCTATGGGATGACTTAGCACCAAGAAGACTAGATATTGGGACCCGTCCCATTAGTTGAGGCAAGATCCCTTGGAGTCAAATCTCAAAGTCCCAAACTATGTGCTACTATAGAGCCTTGTAGGCTAGGCTAGTGGAACCATGTAGACCCCAAAGTTATGAAAGATGTAATTGCAATGTTACAAATTTTTGGATATCTACCTTGGCAAGTAGATTCCCCTTTTCTCAATGGAAAGAGCATTGACCTTTTCCCAATGAAAGGAGTTCATTGGATTCCACATAGTAGCTCACATGGTCTTACTGTTAGTCATGGTCTATTCCCACAAGTGTATATGATTCTATGATATATATTGAATTCGTGTGCTAAATGTGCTTTGTCTCTTATTAGTCTGAGCCATATTTCTTGTTCATATTTAAGCTTATTTCATGACTCATTAATCTTATATATATGTGTGTGTGTATATATATATTTATGTTAATTATGATGACATTATAATTTGATCTATGCATCTCATCTCACATACGTGTTGAAACAACCCTAAAAAGTACCCAAAAATGCGCCTCGGAATGCCCAAAATTTTAAATTCTATATATCTCAAAATCCATGTGCAATTTCGAAAATCCAACTTCTTATTCTTGTTTCGAGAGTTAAAATTAGGGGGTGAAGGGTCTAATCCTAATTTTAGAGCATTGAATCACAATTTCAAATTTCCATAGATGATCCACGACAGCACTGTGACACAGATGTTGCGGACATGTTTTAATTTGGCCTCCACAACTAGTTTGCATCGAGGGAAGCATCATCACAAAACTACAGAAGGTTTTGCACTTCTCCACCTAGTGATGGGGCAGCAACATCACTAACCAACCAAGGGGTTTGTACTTTGGAAATCTAGCTTGGTCTCTTCTACACATATGATATCCTATATGAGCATGAATTACTTAAGCATGTTTTACTTATGCAGTGATCATACATGCCATATTTTTATATTATGTTTATTGCCTATTGCTACGCATTTTGGCTATGATGCTTAATTCATGTTGTATTGCATCCTACATACTTAGTACATTCAAACTTACTAATGCATACTCTTGTCTACATGATATCACCATGTAGGGACCGGTGCCCTAGTTTATCATCCTCCTCCACAAGGCTAGATCGGTACTACTCAAGCTCGTAGTGAGTCCTCTACTTCGGGGACCTTAGTCTATGTTGCTCTTATTATGTATTGAGACATTCTTCTTTATTGTCTATTTTGACTATGAGAGTGAGCTATGTTGCTTTGTCTTGGACCCTGCTCTTATCCATGTATTAGAGGTGTCTGTTGGACATGTTATGTATCTATGCTAAGAGCCTTTACCTTATTGCTCTTGATGTCTATGAAATAAAAGTACTTTCGTTTAACCCCAGTTGTCCCACTTTGTTATCTCTTGATGTTATTTTTAATGATTCCACGACCAAGGATGTGTAATGATGTTCTAAGAGTCTTGCTTGGGCTCTCTTCGGGTTCCCTTTATGCTATGTTACGCCTAAGCCATAGGGTTGGGTCGTGACAAACTTTGTATCAGAGCACTAGGTTGATAGATCCTCGGAGTCCAACACGCTGCATCGATCAGAGTCCTATTTATGGTTGTGAAGCGCACCATGACTATGAATAGGAGGCTATGAGAAGTTTTAGAAAATGTTTTCCTTCTTCATATTCTAAGTCATGCTATAGAGTTGTGGTAAGTTTTTCCCCCTAATGATTGTTCTTTGCTATGATAGATCATGCCAAACAGTAGAGGACGAAGGGCCCAAACTCCTAAGGAGCAACCTAACAATGGTGTGTTCTAGGAATGCTTTCACTATACTTGGCCAAGTTATGGACAACCAAGTGAATCAAGGGGCCCAAGCCCCTCATGCTACTAGCCTGGGAAGCTAGGGTAAGAGACTTTATGAGAATGAATCCTCTGGTGTTTTATAAGTCAAATGTTGATAAAGATGCACAAGAGTTCATTTATGAGGTCTATAAGATCATGAATATCGTGTGTGTTGGGAAAAATAGAAAGGCGTAGTTGGCGGCATGGAAACTCAGAGGGGTAGCTCAAATATGGTATGACCAGTGGAAGGGTGAGAAAAGGGGATTCGTAATGTGGTTCTTTGGGAGGACTTCAAATTGGCCTTCCTTAGTCTATTTTTTCCCTCTTGAGCTTAGAGAAGCTAAGTTGGTGGAGTTTATGAACTTGAAAAAAGCTGTTATGAGTGTGAGGGCGTACGCCCTCAAGTTTAATCAATTTTCAAATATGTTCCTCATTTGGTGGTCGAACCTAGATCTAGGATGAACAAGTTTTTGATGGGGGTCTCAGACTTGGTAAGTGAAGAATGCCAGTCCGCCATGCTAAGAATTGATTTACAAACTTGTTAATTCAACTTGAAAGCAATTAAATCAAGTATTACACTGAGCTAATGAAACTGAACGCTTAATTCTGCTTTGTTTAATTAATCTATTTAAAGTTGAATTGCTTTAGTGACATTGACTTGTCTCCGTTGATGACCTATGCTGAGCAAATGGATGAGGAGAGATTGAGGAATACAAGGGGGCATGAGGCCAAGAGAACCTGTCTTGGGGATGAGTTCCAAAGGGGTGGTCAGCATTATCAAGGCCAACGAGCTCATCACGCCACTAATAGGTGGTCTGCCAATGACCTCCCTAGGCCTCAAGATGTTGGTGTTGTGGGTCTCATTGATGTGTGTCCTACATGTAAGAAGAGTCATATAGGCCTGTGTTTAAAGAGTTCTAATGCATTCTTTGATTATGGGGAGCTTGGTCATAAAAGGATGGCTTGTCCAAGAAACCATGACAAAGGCCAGAGTGCAAATGTTGTTCCATTGGGTAGGGGTAGTCTTCAAGGTGGTGCCTCAAGGCACAATCGATTTTATGTTCTACATGGAAGGCAAGTGGTTTGTGAGGTCCCCGATGTTGTTATCGGTATGTTGAAAATCTTTTTATGTATACTTTGATTGATATGGGTGCCACTCTTTCCTTTGTTGCCCTTTTTGTGGCAAAAAAGTTCCATGTTGTCTCTGAGTTATTGCATGAGTCATATGAAGTGTCTACTCCTGTTGGTGCCACTATTGGTTCTAGTAAGGTTTATAAAAGTTGTCCTATTTTCATTTTACATAAGTTGTTGCCTTGCAATCTTATTGAATTAGTCATGGTAGATTCTGATGTCATTCTTGAGATGGATTGGTTGCATGCCTCTACTGATTTTAGAACTCGTATAGTAAAGTTTCAATTCCCTAATGAACCCGTCCTTGAGTGGGAAAGTCAAGATGTAGTGGTCATGGGTGGATTCATTTCATGCATTAAAGCCCGTAAATTGATCTCTAAGGGGTGTCTTTACCATCTTGTGAGGGTTTATGCAGTCCAAAGTCCCTTCCATATATTCGGTTCTGGTTGTGAATGAGTTTCTTGATGTCTTTCCAAATGACCTTCCCGATATGCCTCCCGAAAGGGAAATAGATTTTGGTATATACCTCTACCTTGATACTCAGCGTATCTCCATTCCCCCTTGCCATATGGCCCCGACGGAGTTAAAAGAGTTAAAAAAATAATTGAAAGATTTGTTAGAAAATGGATTTATTAGACCTATCCAATTACCTTAGGGTGCTCTGGTGTTGTTTGTGAAAAAGAAAGATGGGTCCCTTAGAATGTGCATTGACTACCGACAAATCAATAGGGTCACCATCAAGAATAGGTATCCTCTTCCAAGAATTGATGACTTGTTTGACCAATTGCAAGGGGCTAGCTATTTCTCTAGGATTATCTTCGGTCTGGGTATCATCAAGTGAGGGTAAGGGAATGTGAATTCCCAAGATGACTTTTCGGACAAGATATAGGCATTATGAGTTTGTTGTGATGTCGTTTGGATTGACCAATAATCGACCATCTTTATGGACCTAATGAATAGTGTCTTCAAACCTTAACTTGATTTTTTTGTTGTGGTCTACATTGATGATATATTGATCTATTTGCATAGTAGTGAGGAGCATATGGGGAATTTGAGGGTTGTGCTGCAAAGATTGAGGGAGGAGAAATCATATGCAGAATATGACAAGTGTGAATTTTGGTTGAAGGAGGTTGCATTTTTTGTTCATGTGGTATCGAGGGATGGTATAAAAGTAGATCCTAAGAAAACTGATGTGATTAGAAATTGGCCTACACCATTGACCCCGTCAGATATTAGGAGCTTCTTGGGCCTAGTAGGTTATTGTAGAAGTTTTGTGAATGGGTTCTCCTCAATTGCTTCCCCCATGACAAAATTGACTCAAAAGAAGGTTAAGCTTGTGTGGACCGATGAATGTTAGAGGAGCTTCCAAACATTGAAAGACAAGCTTGTATCCGCTCCCATATTATCACTACAGGATGGGCTTAAGGGATTTGTGGTGTATTGTGATGCTTCTCGGGTTGGTTTGGGTCGTATGTTGATGCAATATGGTAAGGTCATAGATTATGCTTCTAGACAAGTCAAGGTACATTAAAGGAACTACCCCCACCCTTGATATAGAATTAACTATCATTGTGTTTACATTAAAGATTTGGCATCACTACTTGTATGAGGTGCATGTAGATGTGTTCGCCGATCACAGAGCCTCCAATATGTATTCACTCAAAAAGATCTCATTTCGAGGAAAAGGAGATGGTTAGAACTTCTCAAAGACTATGACATGAGTGTGCATTATCATTCGACTAAGGCAAATGTGGTGGCGGATGCATCAAGTAGGGTGTCTAGGTAGCTTAGCCCATGTTGATGGTGGTGAAAAGGAGACGGCTAGGGAGGTGCATCAATTGGCTAGATTGGGGGTTAGGTTAGAAGAGGTTGGTCATGATGGTGTTGTGGTTCTTGATGGGTGTAAGTTTTCTTTGGTTGATGAGGTGATAGCAAAGCAAGATCTTAACTCATCCTTGCTTGAATTAAAGTCAAAGGAGAAAGAGGGAAAAGTAGCGGTCTTCTCCCAAAGGGGAGATGGTAACTTTAGGCACGAAGGTAGAGTGTGTGTGGCTTGTGTTAATAGTTTGATCGAGAAAATTCTTGTTAAGGCCAACAATTCTTCTTATTCTTTCCCCCGCAGCTCCACAAAAATATATAGAGATTTGAGGGATGTATATTAGTGGGGAGGCATAAAGAGGGACATTATCAAATTCGTTTTTGGTTTTCATAGTTCTTAATAAGTCAATGGCCGAGTGGCCTGACCCAAGACATAGAGATTCCCACTTGGAAGTGGGAGGTGATTACTATGGATTTTATGGTTGGATTCTCCAATACTAGAAAAAGTTTTGATTCTATATGGGTGGTTCTTGATAGGTTGACGAAATTGGCTCACTTCCTACCGGTTGAGACCACCTATAGGGCTGAAGAGTATACAAAGTCTTACATCCATGAGTTAGTGAGGTTACAATGGGTTCCTTTATCCATCATATCCAATCATGGTGCACAATTCACTTCACACTTTTGGAGATCTTTTCTAAGGAGTCTTGGTACAAAAGTTCACCTAGTACAACCTTTCACCCTCAAACGGATAGCCGAGCTGAAAGGACAATTCAAACATTTGAAGATATGCTTAGGCTATGTGTATTAGAGTTGAGGGGTAGTTGGCATGACCATATTCCTTTGATTGAGTTTTCCTACAACAATATTTATCTCTGCAGCATCGGTATGGCTCCTTGTAAGGCTCTTTATGTGAGATATTGTAGATCACCGGTTGGTTGGTTTGAGGTTGGAGAGGTGGCTTTATTGGGACCGGATCGGGTTATGGAGGATCTTGAGAAAGTTAAAATGAATAATGAGAGATTGAAGATAGTCCAAAGTTTTCAAAAATCCTGTGCCGATGTGATAAGGAGAGACCTTGAATTCAAAATGGGTTATTGGATTTATTTGAAGGTTTCTCCAATGAAAGGTGTGGTCAATTTTGGTAAAAGGGGATGTTAAGTCCAAGATATGTTGGTCCTTATGAGATCTTGAAGAGGATTGTCAAGGTAGATTATGAATTAAAGTTTCCTAGTGAAATGAATTTGGTTCATCTGGTGTTCTATGTCACTATGTTGAGAAAATGTGTTGGTGATCCAAACGCTATTATGTCTCTTGATGTTTTACATGTTGTTGAGGATAACTTGACTTATGAGGAGACTCTAGTTCAAACTTTGGATAGGCAAGTGAAATAGATTGACGAACAAGGACGTGGCATCCATTAAGGTCCTTTGGAGGAACCAACAAATCGAAAGTGCTACTTGGGAGGCCGAAGCGGACATGCAAAATGGTATCCTTATCTTTTCCAATCCACTAATGCCTAAGGTACTAATTCTAAATCCCCCATGTGATTACAATTCTTATGTTTCAGCCCCAATGTCATTCATATGCATTCATGATTAAGTTGACAAATTTATGATGAATTTACATTTATATTGAGGTTTGAAAATGGTGTTTAAATGTAATGTTGCATTCTTATTGGGGCTAATTTGTTTATGATCACTCTTGTCTTATGCATCTCTTTTACATTTGGGGATAAATGTTCCCAAGGGGGAGATATTGAAACGACCTCAAAAAGTGCCCGAAAATGTGCCTCGAAATGCCCAGAATTTTAAAATCTATATATCTCACAATCCGTGCATGATTTTGAAAATCCTACTTCATATTCTTATTCAGGGGGTCAAAAGTAGGGGGGAAGGGTCTAACCCCGATTTTAGAGCAATCAAATCACAATTTCAAATTTCTAAAATTGCAATTTTCAGAGATGATCCATGACAGCACCGCGACACGCAGCTATAGCAGACATGTGTTAATTTGGCTTCCGCAATAGGTCCATATGGCGGACCTATGTATTTTGTTGCCAGTGATTTCTTTCCCAGTCCAAGGCTTTGGGTCTTGTGCCTAAGTGTTCTCGACCATGTTTTTAAGTGTTCTCAACCATGTTTTTACCTATACATAGCCTTATTTCATCCTCATATCATCCAAAACATTCCCCAATACTCACTAAAACACTTAGTCATATTTTCACTCTAAAATTCAAGTCCCAAGTCCTCATCCCAGGCTAAGGTTCTTCTTTAAGATTCAAGTCTCCATCTTCAATCTTTACCAAGTTCATCTTCAAGATAAGGTATGTGGGTTTCTTGCATGGGTTTCTTTCACCCATGATACCCAAGCCTCCTTTTTGTCTAATTGCATGATTTAATGTTGATTTACAAATGGTTCTTGCTTATTATGAAATTTACTGCACACTATGTGAAAGCTATGTAAAATTGTGATTGTTTTGCTATGTTTTGAGCTATAAATCATTGATCTATTGTAAGATTTGAGGATGGATTTTGATGTATTTTTCTTGAAGGTATTGCATGGTGTTGATTGATAGTTTTACAATGGATTTTAATGCATAATTTTATCTCTATACTTCATGGTTATATACTAGAATTACACACCCTCTAATTGTTTGATAAAATGTCCGGATGTGGTTTCTTGAGGAATTGAAGGTCCAAAGCATGAGATATGATATGATTGACTATATAATGATGAAATGAGCTTATGTATATCATAAATTCTATATAAAGTATTCCACTAGACCATGCCCAATCCGGGGGGACTAAGAACCCGGATAACCTAGATTAGGGTTTGTACTCATCAACCTACTAAAGGGTTTGTACTTCTCCACCTAGTGGTAGGGCGACATCATCACTAACCTAGATGGGGATTTTTACTCTTCGATCTAGTGAAGGTTTTGTACTTCTCCACTGGGGTGATAGGGTAGCATCATCACCAACCTAGTAAAGGGTTTGTACTTCTCCACATAGTGATGGGGCGGCATCATCACTAACCTACAAAGGGGTTTGTACTTTGGAAATCTATCTTGAGCTCTTCTACACATATGATATCCTATATATGAGCAGGAGTTACATAAGCATGTTTTACTTATGCATTGATCATACATGTCATATTGTTATATTATGCCTATTGCCTATTGTTATGCATCTTGACTATGATGCTTAATTCTTGTTGTATTGCATCCTACATACTTAGTACATTCAAACTTACTAACGCATACTCTTGCCTACATGATATCACCATGTAGGTACCGGTGCCCAAGTTGATCATCCTCCTCTACGTGGCTAGATTGGTACTACTCAATCTTATGTTTAGTCCTCCACTTTGAGGACCTTAGTCTATGTTGCTCTTATTATATATTGAGACATTCTTCTTTATTGTCTATTTTCACTATGAGGTGAGCCTGATTTTTCGTCTTGGCCCCCACTCTTATCCATGTATTAGAGGTTCTTGTTAGACATGTTACGTATTTATGTTAAAAGCCTTGACTCTATTGTTCTTGATAAGTGTTTTTCGGGAACCAATGCCTGCTACAAGTGTGGTAAAGAGGGTACTATTCAATATGAGTATTCGAAGTGGGATTAAAAAACCAACCTTCTCTTGCAGCACCACCAATCTAAGGCAATAAAAAATGAAATACTAATGGGTAGGTGATGTCACTCTATCATACCTTAAAACCAATAAGAAGTATAGAGGTCATCATAAGCATAATTACCCTACTAAGAGTCAGGTCAAATCTATAGGGAACAATGTTATGATGATTTAAATGAATAAGAACAATGACATACAAGCTCCAATAAAACTAGAAAATAAAAATCGAGGCAAGGATATGTCAACCAAGGGATCAAAGGATATGGGGAAATGGAAACTTAATTAAAATTTGAATGGTCCATTATATATAGCTTCATATAATCCCTATGGGTAGGATAGATTTCTAGTGACTACAAACTCCTATCAGAAGATAGAAGCATTCCATATGAACCCACTAAGGCCTCATTTGCAGAATTACTCTAGGACCTCATTGGGACCTAAGTAATTGAATAGAAAACTTCTCTAAAACCATAGACGATTTAATATTACTTAGCATTTAGTCATTTAGCACAAACCCATGACTATCACACATACCCTTCACTTTGATTACTCACTCTCATGAAATAACTGAAGATCTAAGGTAGATTCAAGCTCACAACCTCAAATCATCAATTGTAAATGAAGGTAATCATAAATCCATAAATAAATTGAGCATAGTTGAAATAATTAAGGGAAAAACCCACTTGAGTTGAAAGAAAATAATCAACTTAGTGTAAAAGAAAGAGTTTAAATCAATAACCACATATAATTCCAAATCCAAACCTTATTGCAGCTACAATTAATGAATTACATATCATGGAAAGTAAGAGAGAGTGCAAGATTTTACAATGGAAGCACACTCTTCTATACCCAAAAGGAATTATAGAAAACTTTCCCTTCAATCTTCACCCAAAGATAAAATTCTATAATATGGTGTGTTCTCTCTTCGGTGGTAATGAACAATCTTCAATTCTGTTCCACGATCTCCATTAACAGGCTGATGGTGCATATTTTTTGAATTTTGGATCAAAATTTCTAAAATCTCAAATTTTGTTGTGTCTCCATGAAGGGTTGACCGCGTTTGAGGAGCTTAACATTATTTAATCCTCCATATTCTAGCCAGAACTCTCCATGTTCACGAAGTTTAACTTGTTTGACCTCCGTGTGCGTGCATCTAATGGGTGCATTCGGGCTGTACATTTATGCACTGCTCTATGTTTGTGGGGTCCTATGATGGCGTTCATAAAGAACAAAAGTATGCCAGTACTATTTTTTCATTTTAAGCTCCTTTTTTCTCCAAATTTGCTCCAAACTTCATCCCTTTCAGCAAAACTCCATATAAAGCATAAGTACCTGAAATGTACACCATTCAAAGCATAATAAGCCTCAATTCCTTTAATAAGAATACAAAAACATAAGAAATATAGCCATAAATGAGTGTACATTCATCATTCATCAATACCTCCAACTTATGACTTTTCTTGTCCTCAAGCAAAACAAAACCAAACACAAAGATAAGCTCAACACAATCCCAATTCATATTCACCAAGTTATGGCTCTGACTTTGGTTGGTATGAAAAATTAGCACAAGTGTGTTATTGTTATTCAAGCAACTCCCTTAATGAAAAATTGCATTTTCTTTTCAAAGATAAGATTAATTTCCAAGAATAATCAAGCAACAACACAATTTTCAAGAAATCACTCAAACTTCTATCTAGTCAAACAATTCCACTTGACTCAACTTTGAAAGGTATCATTTTCCCCAATCCATCTCACTTTGCATGCCCTCACAAAAGAAACAATGTCCATAAATCACACCAAAAATATTTACTACACAAGGGACAAAGACTCAAACACTCACAATCAACAAAGAGCATTTGCTGCACATAAATGTCACATAACAGGCTCGCCTATATTTTCAATCAACATTGACTCAACTTCATCCAGTTAGAAATTCCAAAGGTCTTTATCAATCTTGTAATGTATGGTTGGGTAAGGCAGCGTACAATTTGGATAATAGAGACTAAACCCCCCTTACACTTTGTACACCACTTTCAATTTTTGCAACTTTTCCACTATTTTCTTCAAATTTCACACCAATGCATATATCAAAACTTTTATTTTCCAACTATGATTCCCCAGATGCAACCATTTTCAACTTTTTGGAGGAAGCAATTCATTCAAGCATTTTTTAAAGTTTTTGAAAACATTTCCTTCTGTTCTTCTTGCATCCGCTTATCACTCTTTTACTTTTCGTTCTTTTAATAAGCTCTCGTGTGATAAACATCCTTCCTAATTCTCCACATCACCCCAAAGTAGGCTTAAAGCTTCTATTATCACAAATAACTCAAGTGTAAAGAGGGGACTAGGGTTCAAAAGAGGATTGTTTTTTCAAAATGGGTCAAGGCATGTAATTAGCTTAACAACAAAAGGGTTAAGGATCAAAAGTGGACACTAGGGATACAATTAATGCAAAGGTCGGGGGTTTTAGGCAAAGTGGACTCCAGAATATACCAAAGAAAGTCTAAGGTCATTTTTTCACCCAAAATCCAGCAAGGCCAACATTTCTAGACCAATCGAGCAAGTTCTAGGTGTCACAAGTGAAAAAAGAGGAACAAAAACTCACCACATATGAAATGGAAACTAATCAAGAAAGGTTTAGTTTCACTCTCAAGTCAAAGACAAGGAACTCATTTGCATCCATCTGCAAGTAAGAGCCACAAAAAGAGTCAAAGTGTCGCCCCAAAATCATTTCATTTAAAAAATAGGAGGGGTGTGCTTCTTTCACAATTCATAGCACTTCACTAAATCTACTAGCACCAAAAAAGTTTTAATCTCTCATTTAGGCACCAACAAGGTCAACAATTACTCAGACTTCATCGAAGAAATGAACTATCTTACACACTCATAACCGCATGACAAATTAACCTTTAAAATGTTATCAGTCAATCCATCATAGGGCATGACCAATGACAGACACCTACTAATACAAGATACTAATAAACAAAATAAACAAGAATCAAGAAGCTACTAAAACAAACTAAACAGCTAATCCAACACAACATATAAAAGCCTGGCAAGTGCTCACTGTAGTCAAAACAATCAATCCCATCAAAGAACATCAACAAAAAAAACAAATAGCTCACAAATCAGCAAGTATAGACCATCAATACACAACTCAGAATACAAAAGTTAATCAAATACAAGAATTAGAATATATAAGTCAAATCACCTAAAAGAGCACCCGCAACTAAAAATGGTACTATGTCCTCATAATACAATCACAAAGTAAAAGAGAATAAGAGGACTCCCTGAAAACATGACCCCAAGCTAGATCGCGAGGGGAATGCCAAATCATCATTAGCATTAAAAGAACTAGACCCATATAAGTGACGTAGCTTGCTCATTATCTTGTTTAGGAACTTTCTCTTCTCTTTTTCATGCTCCTTGAACTTCCTCTGGCACAGCTCAATCTTGCACTATCAGTGACTCATATGCTTGAGTTGATCACTCATATCCCTCTAAGTAGTAAAGACTGAGTTAAGTGGAGGTTGTTGATCTATAGAGGATCACGGTGGGCTAATAGGGAGGCTTGTAACTTGTTACTGAATCTGCAAATCAATCCTATATATCTAGGAGGATAGATACCTCATAGTAGGAGAACCAAACTGATAAGGTCCTGCGGCTGTTAAAGGTCATGAACAGCTATAGTCAAACCACCAGCCTTTGAATTCGACTCAGTGAACTTGCCAAAAGAGAGATCCAAAATATCAATCTCCTCTTCTTCTACCCTTCTTGGCTACCTTTCTTCTTCAATGGGTGAATTTCTTTGCTTGGGGTCTTCTCCTTCTCTGTCGGTTGGGTGGCTACCCCTGCCTCATAACATAGGCTTGCTATCAAATAGGGGTAATCCAATCTCTTGGCACTCCTTAGGGCCACCTCAGCAACTGATCTATATTCAACTGCCTGATATTCACTTGTAACCCATCCATAAGGGTCGTAACATTAGGTAAATGGTCCACAGTGACCTCAGTGTCATGAGTAAAAGGAATGACTCATGCACAAATGATAGACGACAAAAACTTTGTCTTGAATGTAAACTTATGTTGATCAACCACTCTATGTGAAGTAAACCACTCTAGAGGCACCCTATTACACAACTTGTCAACAAGCCATTGGTTTCCCAATTCTCGAAAGTGCTCTATAAATACCCTGTTGTCTATATCCAATAGCCCGCACATTGCATTTATTTTCATTGGGCTAAAGTCAACTTGGACACCATAGATTGTGGTGACCATCGCTTCCCAAAAGTTAGTTTTTAAAGCATTTACATAGAACTCTGCAACAATGGTGTGGCTGGCTTTAATTGGCTTATCAGTGAAGCATATCTAACCAAAAGCCTGAAGCTAACCAAAGAAATTTGGCATCTTCTCCTTACGTTTGACCAAGCAAATCTCCTTCTCCTTAACAACCACTTGATCTTAGTATTCATCATACTTTCAGACACATCTAGTTGATTGGAACCTACTGTTATCACATCTAGTTGATTGGAACCTACTGTTATCATAATACTCCTCTTTACCTACCTCTAGAAGGATTTTGGTGTTGTAAAGTGTATGCTTGGATGCCATTTTTATGCCTAATGGACAAATAAAGCCAATATGTTAAAATCTCGTGAAAAAAGGCACTTAAAATAATGTATTAGGAACTATTAAACAAAGAGATGGATAGGAAAAGGTCAGAGTCATGCTATGTAAAGTTACTATTTTGGGGTTGTTTACTACACAACTCCATGCATAGCCAACTAGGTGCGTTCACAAAGTTCAAGAGATTCAATTCTTTTCATTAGCATATGAATAACCACGTTTGTAGAAAACAAGTGTTTCAAGAACACCACATTCATAGCACTATGTCCGCTTTCACAGAGAACAACATTTTCCAGACAAAAATTACAAATTCACTGGGACATTTTATAAAAAACTTAGAGGGAATTCATGGATAACATCATATGAACAAACAAATCGGCCTCTAATTCATCCCCACAACATAAAAACTTTACGCAAGCAACACACAATCATACAATCAATGAATCCATTCACTTCCTAGTTCACAGAGCCAAAAATTCATCATAAAACGTCATGAGGTAAAGCACCAAAAGTTCAAAATTTCAAAATTCAATCACAATATCATGGCTAATAATGGAACAAGATTATCTAGACAATATAAAAGATTTCATGGTTTGTACAAGATTATTACCAATGAAACAAAAATGGAGAGAAGATTTAGTGGACACACAATGAAATGTAGAATCAAGAAGAGATGAAAAATAAAAGCTTGAATTTTTCCTTGATTACTTTGAATTACAAAAATTTTATGTTGTGTTTCTACCTCTCAAGTCTTGTCTCCTTTTACTTAAATAAGACAATTCTGAAAAGATGTCATTTCACTACCTGACAGTACATGAGTAGTCCATATACGCAGACAAGTTGTTACTGCGCCCACTATAAATTACCACCCGCTCCACTGTCATGACCAAAGCCTAGGACCTAGATGTGACACGTCGAATGGGAACCTAAAGGGATCCAAACAAGCCTCTTATCATATCAATTGCACATCCTTTGTTGCAGAAGCAAAGTAAAAAACATCAAGAGGGTATAAATAGGGATAAAGCGACTAAGGGAAGTCTTTAATTGCATAAATCATAGAAGAGTCAAAGCTCAAGCATAATTACATCACTTGTCCAACAACACATCTAAGCGTAGAACAGGTGGGGGCCAAGACACTTTTCAGGCACACCCTCATAGTATCACGAGTTCAATATAAGGAAATAACATAAGCAAGATAACATAGCTAGTGTCCCCGAGCATGAGGACTCACCAAAGCTTATCTTCAAGATGTCAAATCCAGCCACATGGAGGATAATTGTGAGGAGCTCCAGTTCCTACATGGTAACATCATGTAGGCATGGAGTATGCATTAGTATGTTTGAGTGTACTAAGTATGTAGGATGTAATGCAACAAGTGATACGTAGCATAATCAAAATGCATTAGCATAAGCAAGAGATGGTGTAATATCAATATGGCATAAATGATCAATGGTTGAAGTAAAAAATGCTTAGTCATAATCAAGGAATGTAAATACAATGTGGAATATACGTATGCTCGAACCTTACACAAACATGCGTGAGATGGACTATATAGCCACCCACTTTCCTTACGATATAACCTTTTTGGAGAGTATTACCAATAATTCTACCTTACGACATAGCCTTTTTGGTAGATAGCATAAGACGTCCCCAACAATACGATATAATCTTTTAGGTAGGAGTCGTGAATGATTCTACCTTACAATATAATTGTTTTGGTAGGAACCATGAATTGTACCTTACGTCATGGCCTTTTCGGTAGGTATTACAGGATGTCCTTACCTTATGAGATAAACTTTTCGGTAGGAGCCATGAGTCATTATACCTTATGACATAGTATTTTAAGTAGATCTTATAAAATATCCACATCTTATGATATAATCTTTTTGGAAATAGTTATGAAAATAACTCATCAAACCTCTTAAGTAGATCTTACAAAAAATCTACACCTTATGAAGTCACTTGGGAGCCCAACAATTCACTTGCAATGTCATAAGTACTTTACATGATTTTAATATCCATATATACATTTCCTTAATCATCATAAAGTCACTTGACCCGTGAGACATACAACATATGACAATAACTCAAGAATCCCTAACTGAACATTTTATCAAACACTTGGTGGGTGTGTATTGCTAGTTAAAAACATGCAATTCAAGAGTGAAATTGCATGAGAAAACTCAATGTAAGTAAGCTCATCACCATTTGCTAACACCCTCAAGCAAGATACATTGTAAACCCTCATCAAATCTCATAATAGATTATAGATTCATAACTCAAAACATGCTTCAACAGTCAAGATTTTATGAAACCCTAACATAGTTCATAGTGAAATTCATAAGGAGTATACATAGATAAATCAACTTGAAAACATGCAATTTATATGAAATAGAAGGTTGGGCACCATGGGTGAAAGGACCTAATGGTTGAAACCCATATACCTCAACTTTGGAGATTTTCATGAAGAAGATTTGAATGAGAACTTGAAGATTGAATCAAATTCTTGAGATTCGGGAATGAGTTTGAGTCACTTTAATTTGGATGAAATATTTTGCTAAGTGTTAGAGAGGGTTTTGAGGAATGTCTTGAATGGTATGGAGTTGAAAAATGACTAAGTATAGGTATTTTTATGCATAGGAAGGCTTAGGCCCAAGGACCCAAAGCCTTAGGCGAAAACAAAATTGTGACCCAAAAATAACACTGGTCTGCGCCCTGGCCGTGCTGTGCCAGGGGCGCAGACCCTCTCCTTTTTTCGTAAATTGCAGAAAATGAAATTTTTCTATGTCTGCTCTAAAATTGGGGTTATACCCATTTCCCAATCAATTTTCCCCCCTGATCATGAATATGAAGTCGAATTTTTTATATCACGCACGAATTTTGAGATATATGGAAATTAAGATTATGGGCATTTTCGACGCATATTTTCGAGCACTTTTTGGGGTGTTTCAATATCTCCCCCTTGGGAACATTCATCCTCAAATGTCAAAGATGCCTACATGAGAGAAGTAACTATGATGATTTCAGCCCGACATGAATGAAACAAATACACCTAAACATCATTTTCAAAAATCCTAACATGAATGCTAAAATCATCATAAACTTGTCAACATAACCATGAATGCATGCAAAATGATATGAGGGATGAAACTTAGGACATAAAATCATAGAAAGAACTTTGTTTTCTAGCTCGAGCTATAATAGAATGTAAGAGATACGAATACTGCTTCTTCATGCTTGATCCAGCTCTCCAAAAGGCAGTTTCAACATATTGATGCCCCCAAAGAACCTTGACAGAGGCTACACCTATAATCCTCGACCTGTTCACATGTCTACACAACATCTCCACTTGGACCTCCTCATAGGTCAACTCATCCTCCACAACACCCATAACCTCAAAGAGTCCTATAGCACTTGGTCCACCAACATATTTCCTCAACATACATATATGTAAGACTGGATGAACCCTATCCATTCCATAGGCAATTCAAATTTATAGACCACCTTACCAATTCTCCTTAATACTCTATAAGGACCCAAAAACCTCAGGCTAAATTCCCTTTGCTTGCCGAACTGGATCACACCCTACATGGGTGGGACTCTCAAGGAACCCTATCACCACCACAAGCACACCTAAACTACCTCATGACCAAAGGACTCCATCTCCCTCTTAGGAGAAGCCTCCACTTCACCTTCTTCTACTGAAATATCCAATTCTAGCAAGGCAGAATCAAGATCTTACCTTAACTTAACCTCTTTAACCAAGCAAGATTCGAACCATCAAAACCACTACACTACCATTCTCAACTTCATCCAACTTCATTCCAAACCTAGTCAATCGGTTCACTTCTCACACTTAGCAAACAATTTCTCATCTCTCAAAATTTGTAATGTCGCTCTCAAATGACTTATAAGCTCTTCTTCATTCTGGAAATAAATCAATATGTCATGCACAAACTACCACACATATAATAAGGTAGGGTTTAAAGACCCTTATCATAAGATCTATGACATGGCTGGTGCATTAGTCAAGCCAAAAGACACTACCACAAATTTCATATGCCCACACATAGTCCAAAAAGATCGTCTTGGGGATATCACCCTGCCTTACTCCCACTTGGAGGAAAAAGAAATCGGACCAAAGATCAATCTTACAAAAGAAATAACTATCCCCTTGTAGTTGTTCAAATAGCTTGTCTATCGTTAACTATCACATTACAACCTTACGGGCTTTAGCTCGTTGACAACATGATATGGATGTAGTCAATCCACCCCAAGACCTCCAAACCCACAAAGCCAAGCTCAACAAAATGACAAGACAAGACTTTATGCAAATGGGGCAACCCCTATAGACTTTTCTAGTAACAATAGACTCACCAATGGGGTAGACACCAAAAGGGCTTACATAACAATTCGGAACACACATGAAACTTACTAGCAAAAATGGAATAATGAAAGAAATAGTGGATCGCAGACCTACCAATGCATGCACATCAAAATCAAAAACCTTCAACTGTCAAGCCTCGGACCTAGGGTCGAGACATGACCGACGAACGTGGAACCCGAAAGAACCCCAAACAAGCCTTGTAGCATATCATTATACATCCTTAGTCACAGAAGCAATTAAAATGACAATAAGAGATAAGCATAAACAAGGGAAATTGGGAATAAGCGTAAACTTCCATATCATACTCATCAAGAAACAAGGGAGTCAAGGCTCGTATCAAAGATACATAACATGTCCAACAACACCTGTACTACATAGATAAGAAGGGGGTCATGACAAATAATCGGGCTCACCCTCATAGTCAATACATAAATAAAGGTAAGACGATATTAATACATAGAAAGAGACCATAAGTAACGTATTCGAACTGGAGGACTCACCAACTAACATGAGAGATAATCCTACTAGCCACGTGGAGGAGGAGGATGATCAAGTGGTACACCGGTTCCTACATAGTGACAACATGTAAGAATAGAGTATGCATTAGTAAATTTGAATGCACTAAATATGTAGGATGCAATGCTAGCAAGGGATAATCAGCATAATTAAAATGCATAATTATAAGCAGGGATAGATATAACATTGATATGAGATGGATGATCAATGCATAAGGTAAAACGTGCTTGTAAATCATGAACAAGAAATGTGAACTCAATATAGGATACATACTCAAACCCTTTTTCTAACCTTCATGAAATGGGCCGAATAGCCACAACTTGTCTTATGGTATAACCTTTTTGAAGAGTGTTACTAATACCCCTACCGTACAACATAGTCTTTTTGATA
Source organism: Solanum ossicruentum (assembly GCA_025774065.1). Classification (NCBI taxonomy): domain Eukaryota; kingdom Viridiplantae; phylum Streptophyta; class Magnoliopsida; order Solanales; family Solanaceae; genus Solanum; species Solanum ossicruentum. The sequence continues at coordinate 62,102 of JAOTQR010085221.1, forward strand.
TGTAGTATAAGACCTCTTCTGCTTTATGATATAATCTTTTAGGTAGAGCCATGATTCATTCTACCTTACAGCATGGCCTTGTCTATAGAATGTCTACACCTTATGATATGATCTTTTCAGTGGAAACCATTGGCGTTTCTACCTTACGGCATGGATTTTTTGGTAGGGTGGCCATACCTTACGATACGATATTTTTGGTAGGAACAATTAGATATTCTATCTTACGGCATGGAATTTTTGGTAGAATGTCCATACCTTACAATGGGATCTTTTCGGTAGGAACCATTAGTTATTCTACCTTACTGCATGGCCTTCTCGGTAGGATGTCCATACCTTACGATATGATCTTTTCGGTAGGAACTATTAGTTATTCTATCTTATGGCCTGACCTTTACTGTAGGAATCATAGGACTAGCTCATCACAACATTACATTATAATCAACAAGGGAAGACCTTCTCCATTTTCTCAAGAGAACAACAACATGGGAACCCAACAATCTACTTACAACACCATAGGTGATTTTTCATGAAAAAACTCATATAAATATTCCTATCATCATCATAAAGTCATCAAGTCATAAGGCATTCATTGGGCCTCCAATAACTCAAGAATTCATGACTGGGCATTTTGTCAAACACTTGGCGGGTATGTCGTACTAGTTTAAAACCATGCAATTCAAGAGTGAAATCATGTAATAAAACTTGAAGTAAAATAGGCCACCAACACTTGGTAATACCATCATACAATATACATTGAAATCCATCATCAAATCTCATCATAGAACATTGTTTAGTACCCCAAAACATGCATAGTCACAATAGACAAACCATCTTATCGTATGATATTGAAATAGGTAGACATGTGTTTCCAATCAACATTTAAGTAAAAAGCCAACATAATTTGTAATCATTATTCATACTAAGTAATACTCATAAGTAATACAACTTGAAATCATGCAATATTCATTTAAAGGAAGTGTTGGACTCCATAGGTGGAAGGTACCCATGGATGAAACCCATAGACCTTAGACCTTGAATTTCTTGAAATTGAGTTGAGAAAGACTTTTAGTTTGGACGTGTGTCTTGGAATATAAAGTTTGCTCTTGAGTTTCCTTGAATTTGTATTGGGGTTTTGATGGAGGCTCTTGAGAGAATTTGATAGTGTATTCCAATTGAGAAGAGTAAATTTGATCTTTGGGAAAGGGTTTAGGTCTTTAGGAAGTGTTAAGATAGCATAGGAACCACCAAAAGGCCAATAAAAATGACTCAAAATTTATGGAATGCCATTAATGAAATGGAATTTTGCAAAAACCCGTATATGCCCTTGCACATACGAGTTCTACGAAAATGGGCATAAATTCTTCATCCGAACTCTAAATATGGTGAAACCAAGTGCGTTGGAAAGATAATTCAAATAACTTTACTTTAGTAGGTTGTGGGCCACCCATTGCATTGTGTGTTAAGAGATATGGCCCTTTAAAGTTGATCCTTCTACGGTACAAGTGCAAAAGTTAGCCAACGGAAATTCCTTTGACTTGGTTAGATGTAGAGGCCCCATAATGGTCTTAAATGACATAAATAAGCTTTACTTGGATTAAATGAGAGCTTAAAGCTTGATGAATTTCTTGAGAGCTGGAATGAGTTTGGGATACTTGAATTTGGATGAAGCATTAGTCTAAGTGTTTGAGAAAGTTTTGGGGAATGTCTTGTATGATATGAAGGTGAAATATGGCTAAATAAAGGTATTTTCTCATATGGGAACACTTAAGCAAAGACCCAAAAGCCTTGGATCGGAATAAAGTAACTGGGCACAAAATAATGGACTAGCACGTCGCTCCAGTGATGCGAAGTAGCTATTGTAAACTAACACTTTGAAATTTTGAATTTTTGGTACGGTTGCTCTAAAATACTGGTTAGACCCATTACCCACCCAATTTGACCCTCTGAATAAGAATATGAAGTCGGATTTCCTAAATAATGGACAGATGCTGAGAAACATGGAAAATATGATTCCAAACACTTCTGAGGCATATTTTCGGGCACTTTTTTTAGGGGGTCATTACAATGTTTCCCTCTTGGGAACATTCATCCCTGAATGTCAAAGGAACGTGTATGAGAGGATTAATTATAAAGAAATTAGCCCCAGCAAGAATGCAACAATGCATTAAACAGCAGTTTAAAATCTCAATATAAGTGTCAAAATTATCATGAACTTATCAATATAAACATGAATGCATGCAAATGACATAGAGGCTGAAACATAGGGCTTTGAATCACATGACAAACTTAGTCGTTATCTTAGGCTTGATTAGAGTGAATGAGGTACGAATATCACTCCCTTAAGACAGCTTCGGCTTCCTTAGAGACACATTTGACTTGATGATCCTTTCAAAAGAGTCTTGACGAACACCACATCCTTATTAATCAACTTTTCCACCCTTCCATCCAATATTGCCACCGAGACCTCCTCCTAAGCCAACTTATCAACCACAACACCTACAACTTCAACGAGCTCTATAGTGCTAGAGTCATCAACACATTCCTTCAACCTAGAAGTATGAGCCCGGACAAACCATATCCATATCCATAGGAAATTCCTATTCGTATTCTACCCTACCAATCTTCCTCTACATTCTATAAGGACTCATAACCATAAACTTATTTTTCTACCTTAATCACACAAAGTCCACTTGGTATCATGAACCACCATCACCCTCTTGGGAGACAACCACCATTCTACCACCTTTCACCCAAAACATCCAACTCTAATAAGGTAGAATCAAGGCTTGCTTAATCTAGACCTCTTCAACCAAAGAAGATTTGGAACCATAAAGTATACTAGACCAGCATGCTCAACTTCCTCTAATCTAACCCCCAATCTAGCCAACCGATGGACCTCTCTAGTCAGCCCTTTGCCACGATCATCATCATATGTTAGGCTACTCATAGGCACCCTACTTAGAACACCAACCATAACATTGGTCTTATCGGGGGGATAATGCACACTCATATCATAATCCTTAAGGAGTTCTAACCACCTTCTTATTACCCTCAAGTCACACCTATCATATTTAGTAAACTTCTCATCCTCCAAGACTTGCAACGCTACCCTTAAATGGTCCACAAGCTCTAAATAAGCCAATACTCCACAACTAGAGACCACCACAAAACATGTCAAGGTAGGGTTTTAAGACCCTATTCATGAAACCCCTAAACAAAGCTGGTGCATAAGTCAACCAAACAACTCTGCCAATACTCAAAGTGCTCGCTCCTAGTCTGAAAAGGCACTTAGGGATATCACCTACCCTTATCCTCACTTGCAGACAAAAGCCGAACCAAAGATCAATCTTATAGAAGTGACTAACTCGTTGTAGTTGACCAAATAGATGACCATCCTTAACTATCATATTAAAACCTTATGGGTGTTACACTCATTGGAAACATGCTATGTTAGTAGCCAAACCACTCCAAGACCTCAAATCTATCAAACCAAGTTCAACCAAGATAACAAGACAAGACTCTATGCAAAAAGTACATGGGGCATCCCTTAGAGATCAATTAGACCTCAAGACAAGAATGGATCTACCTCTTTCACTACCACTTGCAACCTCCCATTCAAAGACGGGTTCATTAGGGAGTCAAGTTCTAACTCTACGGGTCCTAATATCAATGTGACAAAATATGCATGCAATTAATCCACCCCAAGCATGACATCAAATCCACCACATCAACTCCAACAAGTCACAAGGCAGGACCTAAAGTATGATGAACATGGAATGATACCTGTGAACATTCTTAGAGACAAGATACTCAACAAAGAGGCAAACAACAAATGTTCACATAACAACTCGGGACACACATGAAGCCCAGTAGCAACCAAAAGTTATAATGAAAAGAAAAGTGAAACTCAGATCAATCAAATATCAAAAACTTCAACCTACCTTCCTTCGCCTTACTCTTTGAAGCGGCATGATCAACTAGAAGAGCAAAGAACATTCGTTAAATGAGAAATCCCTATCTTACTTCTAAAGCACAACATAGACAATGAAGAAGAGAAACATTTCCTAAAATGTCTCACAGCCTCTTATTCATAGTTGTAGTGCATAGCACAACTATGAACAAGACTCTAATCGATGCGGTGTGTTGGACGTCGAGGACCTAACAACCTAGTGCTCTGATATCATCATTGTCTCGCCCCAGACCTAGGGCCTAGATGTCATCGGAGAATGCGTAACCCGAAGGAACCCCAAACAAGCCTCGTAGCATATCATTACACATCCTTCGTCACAGAAGCAATTAAAATGACAATAAGCGATAAGCATAAACAAGGGCAATTAGGACTAAGGGTAAACTACCATATCATACTCATCAAGAAACAAGAGAGTCAAGGCCCGCAGCATAGATACATCACATGTCCAACAACATCTCTACTACATAGATAAAAGTGGGGGCCATGACATACAACCAAGCTCATTCTCATAGTCAATTCATAAATTAAGATAAAAAAGTATTAATACATAGCAAGAGATCATAAGTATTATCGTCGGAATAGAGGATTTACCAACTAACTTGAAAGTAAATCGTACTTGCCACGAGAAGGAGGATGATGATCAAGTAGTACACCGGTTCCTATATAGTGACATCATATAGGCATAGAGTATGCGTTAGTACATTTTGAATGTACTAAGTATGTAGGATGCAATGCTATCAAGGGATAGGCAACCTAATCAAAATGCAAAATTATAAGCAAGGATAAATATAACATTGATATGACATGCATAATTAATGCATAAGGTAAAACATGCTTGTAAATCATGAACAATGAATGTGAATTCAATATAGGTCATATACTCAAACCCTTTTTCCAAACTTCATGAAATGGGCCAAATAGTCCCCACTCCTTTACTGTATAACATTTTTGGAGAGTATTACCAATACCACTACCATACGACATAGTATTTTTAATAGGTAGTATATGATGTCTTCTACTTTAAGATATAATCTTTTGGGTAGGTGCCATGATTCATTCTACCTTACGACATGGCTTTTTTCGATAGAATGAACAAACCTTACAATATGATCTTTTCAGTGGAAACTATTGGTCTTTCTACCTTATGGTATGGCCTTTCTGGTAGGATGTCCATACTATACGATATGATATTTTCAGTAGGAACCACTAGTTATTCTACCTTACGACATGGACTATTCGGCAGGATGTCTATACCTGGCGATATGATCTTTTCCATAGGAACCATTACTTATTCTACCTTATGGCATGGTCTTTTCAGTAGGAATCATAGGACTAGCTCATCACAACATTACATTTTAAGCAACAAGGGAAGACCGTCTCCATTTTCACAAGAGCACAACAACATGGGAACCCAACAATCTACTTACAACACCATAGGTGCTCTTTCATGAAAACAACTCATGTAAAAACTCGTATCATCATGATAAAGTCATTCAAATTATAAGATATGCATTGGACCTCCAACAACTCAAGAATTCATAACTGGGCACTTTATCAAACACTTGGCGGGTGTGTCATGCTAGTGCAAAACCATGCAATTCAAGAGTGAACTCATGCAATAAAAATTGAAGTAAAATAGCCCACCAAAACTTGGTAATACCATCATACAGTATAATTTGTAATCTATCATCAAATCTTATAATAGACCAGAGATTAATACCCCAAAACATGCATAGTCACAATAGATAAACCATCTCATAGTATGATATTGAAATAGGTAGGCATGTGTTTCCAATCAATATTTCATTAAAAACTGAACATAATCTGTAATCATAATTCATATTAAGTAATATTCATACGTAATAAACTTGAAATCATGCAATATTCATGAAAAGAAAGGGTTTGACTCCATGAGTGAAAAGTACCCATGGATGAAACCCACATACCTTAGACATTGAATTTCTTGAAATTGAGTTGAGAATTACATGAAGTTTGGAAGTAGGTCTTGGAATCCAAAGGTTGTTCTTATGTTTCCTTGAATTTGTATTGGGGTTTTCATAGAGGCTATTCATAGAATTAGAAGACATTGAAGAATTTGAGAGTGTATTCCAATTGAGAGGAGTGAATTTGATCTTTGGGAAAAGGTTTAGCTCTAAAGGAAGTGTTAACATAGCATAGGAATCCCCATATGACCAATAGAAATAACTACAAATTTACAAAATGTTATTAATGAAATGAAATTTGGCAAAAACTGGTATATACCCCTATACATATGAGTTCTACGAAAATGGTTATACCTTCTTCATCTAAACTCTAAATAAGGTGAAACCAAGTGTGTTAGAAATCTTATTCACAGAGATTTAAGTTTGTAGGTCATGGGCCTTCCAGTTCTTTGTGTACCAAGAGATATGTCCCTTTAAATTTGATCGTCCTACTAGTACTTGTCCAAATCTTAGCCAACGTAAATTCCTTTGAACATGGCTTGATGTAGGAGCCGCACAATTGTATTAAATGACACAAATAAGTTGACTTAAATTGAATGAGCGTTTGAAGTTTGAATGAGTTTCTTGAGATTCAGAATGAGTTTGGGACACTTGAATTTTGATGAAACATTAGTCTAAGTATTTGAGAAAATATTGGGGAATGTTTTGTATGATATGAAGATAAAATATTGCTAAGTATAGGTATTTTCACGTATGTCAAGACATAGGCATAAGAACCAAAAGCCTTGGACCAGAATAAAGTAACTGGGTAGAAAATAATGCATTGGCATGTCCCGCCAGTTACGTGAAGTAGCTACTATAAATTGACACTTTGAAATTTTGAATTTTGCTACGATCTCTCTAAAATTCGAGTTAGACCCATTTCCCACTCAATTTGACCCCCTGAACTAGAATATGAAGTCAGATTTCTGAAATAATGTGCAGATTTTGCGATACATGGAAAATGTGATTTCAAACACTTCAAAGGCATATTTTCGGGCCTTTTTTATTAGGGTCATTACATTGGCATACCAGTAGCAATGTCGGGCACCTCTTCCACCCCTTGCCTCCCTTGAAGAGCATAGAACCAATTATGTCGTGAGGCACCCCTTGTTGGCCATCTCGAGCCCCTTGGTCAGCTTAACTATCTTGTCCATGTGGTCGGCCATCCTTACCCTTTTTGTGAGCATACACACATTTTGGAATTTTGTCGCTTATCTCCCCACACCCAAAGCATGCACCCGTGTTCCTCCAACATATATCAATATGATTCCTCCCATATTTCGGGCATCTAAGATGAGTCACTCCATCACCCCCTTGGAGCCTTTCGTTAGGGGCCCCATATTTAACAACCCTCTTATTTGGAGCACCAGAGGATCCTTGTGCTCAAGCCGAGCCCTCTTGGCCTCACAACTTCTTCTCATTCTATGTTTTTCCCTATCTAATTTTTGGCATAAGTCATGAGGCAGGAAAAATCCATATCACTTATCAACATGGTGGCATGACACTCTTTATTAACCAAATCGGACACACTATCACACACTTGTTCATCTTAGACCTCGTCTAGGGCAGCAATTTTGGAGCATCCTTGGAGAGTTGATTTAACTTAAGGGCATACTCCCTGACACTCATAGATCCTTGGTTTAAATTCATAAATTCCATCATTTTGGCCTTCCGTAGCTCATGAGGGAAGAACTGATTAAGAAATACCGCCTTGAACTCTTCCCAAAGGATGACATTGTTATTCCCTTTCTCCACCATCTATTGGGTAACTAAACTTGAGACACCACCTTGAGTTGGTGGGCCACCAACTTCGCTTTCTCCGCTGATCCAACCCCCATAATAGACAAAACTTTATACACTCCATCAATAAATTCATGAGTATCCTCATCTACTTTAGACCCATGGAACTCCGGTGGGTTCATTCTAGTAAAATCCCTTACCCTTGAGGCCTGAGTAGGAGCATGAGGGGCTTGTACCCCTTGGTGAATTTGGTTGGTCATGGCATGTTCCAACATAGTAATAGCATCCCAGAACTCAACTTCGATAGTATCTCCATCTTAAGGAGCTTGAGGAGAGGGGTAAGCCAGTTGTCCCGCGGGTGCATGGGCCTTCCTAGATCTCGCTCTTTGAAGCGGCATAATCTAGGAGGGAAAAGAACATTCGTTAGTGGGGAAAACATATGCTACAACTAAGGCATGATATAGACAATGAAGAAGTGAAACATATCCTAAAAAGCCTAAGAGCCTCCCATTCATAGTCGTGGCGCATTCACAATAATGAATAACACTCTAATCGATGTTGTGTGTTGGGTTTCCAGGACCATTAGAAAACTAGTGCTCTGATACCATGTTTCTCATGATCCAAGCATAGGGCCTAGACATGACACGGCGAATGGGAACCCAAAAGAACACAAACAAGCCTCTTAGCATATCAATCACATATCCTTGGTCGCGGAAACAAAGTAAACAACATCAAGAGAGTCTAAATAAGGATAAAGGGACTAAGGGAAGTCTTTAATTGCATTAATCATAGAAGAGTCACAGCGCAAGCATAATTACATCACTTATCCAACAACCCCTCTAAGCATAAAACGGGTGTGGGCCAAGACACTTTCTGGGCTCACCCTCATAGTGTCACGAATTCAACATAAGGAAATAACATAAGAAAGATTAGCATAGCTAGTGCCAATAACTTGAAAATTCACCAAAGCTTATATTCAACATGTCAAATTTAGCAACGTGGAGGATAATCGTGAGGAGCTCCGGTTCCTTCATGGTAACATCATGTGTGCATAGAGTATGCATTAATACATTTGAATGTACTAAGTATGTAGGATGTAATGCAAAAACTGATACGTAACATAATCAAAATGAATAAGCATAAACAAGAGAGTGTAATATTAATATGACATGCATGATCAATGCTTGAAGTAAAATATTCTTAGTCATAATCAAGGAACGTAAATTCAATGTGGACTATATGTATCCTCCAACCTTACACAAACATTCTTGAGATGGGCCATATAGCCACCCACTCTCTTTGCAATATAACCTTTTCGGAGAGTGCTTCCAATACCCCTACCTTATGACATTGTATTTTTGGTAGATAGCATAAGACGTCCCCTACTTTATGATATAAGATTTTAGGTAAGAGCCGTGAATAATTCTACCTTACGATAATCTTTTCGGTAGGAACCATGAATTTTACCTTACGACATCGCCTTTTTAGTAGGTATCATAGGACATCCTTACCTTATGATATAATCTTTTTAGTAAGAGTCATGATAATAGGTTATTAAAACATCACATTCAATTATCAAGAAAGAACTTCTCATTTTTCCAAGAACACAACAAACATGGGAGCGTAACAATTCACTTGCAATGCCATAAGTACTTTACATCAATTTAATACCAATATATACATTCCCTTAGTCATCATAAAGTAACTTGACCGTGAGCCTTATAATACTTTATTAATAACTATAGAATCCAAACTGGATATTTTATCAAACACTTGGTAGGTGTGTAATGCTAGTTCAAAATCATGCAATCAAGAGTGAAATCATATGAGAAAGTCAATGTAAATCAACCCATCAACACTTGTTAACACCCTAAAGCAAGATAGATTGAAACCCCTCATCAAATCTCATAATAGATTATATATTCATAGATCAAGACATGCTTAAAAAGTCAAGATTTTATTAAACCCCAACATAGTTCATAGTCAAATTCATAATAAGGAGTACCTATAGATAAATCAACTTGAAATCGTAAAATTTATATAAAAATGAATCTTGGGCACCAAGGGTAAAAGGAGCCAATGGTTGAAACCCACATACACAACTTTTGAAATTTCCTTGAAGAAGATGTGACTGAGAAATAGAATTTAGGCATTTCTTAGCTTCACCAACAAATGTAGGTGGGATGTTGTTGGATCAAGAATTTGGTTGACACATATTGATAACACTTTGATATCAGATAGCACCATACTAGTTGCCAGTATATTTGTTGGCTATGATATTTATTGTGCCTTCCTGATAGCACAGCAAATTCACGTGCTGACACTGAAGAGGTTCACCTCCATCCCCTTCCCGGCCTTGATATATTCTCTATGTATAGCCATGGGGGTGGAGATTTGTCACCATTTTGACATGTTAATAGTTGTTCAATGACACTGGATGCCAGTCTAATAAAGGCTGATGAGAATTCAATGGCACTCTAGCGAGCACCATAGTCTCCAACTCATATGCCAGAGATGTTCATCGACATACCATTGTATAAGTATCCATCTTTTTCCAGCAATGCTGCTCCCACTACTTAGGGGAGCCCACAGATCGAGGCTAATAGAGAAAGGGGCCTACTACTACTACAACACTAGAGATCATGGCCACTCAATCTTCCTGTTGGCATGCCATATGTGTTAGCGACACTTATTTAGGCCTTGGCGCAGAGACAGGCATGCACCGAGTCCCAGTTGGCTTAGTTGGAACAACAGATTAAGCCTTTAGATTTCTAGGCCATTTTATTGGTTAAGGCTTAAGTAGATTCATACTTGCAGCTACACTTAAAAAGAAGCTTTGATCACCACGTAGCTACATTGATGCATTTAAGAGGCTAGTGGAGCCAAGCCTCAAGTCAGCCTAGTCTACTGACATGACATCCATTTGGACGAAATTATGATCAGAGATGAGGATTGCAACATCAACATTGCTTGTGCTTCCTCTGACAGACCCCAGTGAGGCAGTTGTTTATCTATTTAGCCCCGAGAAGACACTACTCCTCACCCTTAGGAAGAGGCCTCACCTAGAGACTGATGATCCAGATGCTGCGAGAGGAGGAGTATCTTGAGGTTGCGAGACTTTGCTCCATGCAGAATAAGAAGTCACAGTAGACATATGAGTTAGAGAGGATGAGAGGTGTTGGACCCTTTAGACATATTGTTACTATTGAGGAGACCACCAGGTAGGTTGAGGGTGGTCAATCAAAGCTAGAGACCGACGCTTGGGCACCGTGGATGTTCTTTTTGATAGTTAATCTTTTATATTTCTATATTTTGTTCATTAACGATAACACAAACTCTTTTCGATTGAGTGGGGATTGTTATAGGCCTTGGTGACGTCTGAGTAACCTGGCCTATAACTATCCTCAGTTTTGAGTCTGAGAGGCATCCTTTCCTGTGTTCTTTCCCTAAGGCACTTATGTTCTGTTGATTCAGCATGTTAAGGATGTGTAAGTACTATTAATAGCATATATAGTACAAAATTCTATGGCATATATGTTGGTGTTGTGGAAAAATGATACCTATCAAATTTTTGTGTTAGTTAGGTTTGATAACAACCATATGAAATAAGTTATTGACAATGCTTGTTCTAATAAGTATGGTATAATTTTGATGAAAAACATGATATGAGAGTCTATGTTGATAATGTAATTGGCGCCAAATGTGTGCGAGCTTCTTTGCTTAATTCTTATACTATGTTAAAATTCAGAACTTACCCTATTATTCTGACTAAGACTATTTGCATTAGTCCACTTAGCCTAAATAACCAACTAAATGTTTGACTTATCCCTAGATCCCAATGTTTGAGCTTTCCATGTACCCTTTCTTTGTAAACACCTATATAACTGAGTTTTGTTGAATATGAAATCCTAAATTTTACCATGGTCTTTCATTGAATATTGTGCACCTTCTTTGGGGCAAAAAGTTTAAGTTGAGGGTGGCTATAAAAAGTGGCCATGGTTCATTCGATGGATATTGTTCACCTCAACTCAGGCCAAAAGCCTATGTTGAGGGTGGCTAGTGAAAAGAAAATCACACTAAATGGGGTGGAAGCTAGTGATACATGAAAAAGGTGAAAAATATTATCTGTGTTCAAGAAAAAAAAAATTGATAGATGCCTAAATAATGAGCTAAACAGAAAAAAAAGAGCTAAAAATGAAAGTAAGGCACCGTTAAATGTTTGAATTAGGAGAAGGAGAGAACAAGTTAACAAATAATAATGTTGGTATGGCAAAATTATGGGCTAACATAATGTCAAGGAGGGGTATTAGTCACTATGTTCCTAAAATATCATACCAAAGCCCCCTGGGCCTATGCTATATATGAAGAAAGTCCTATTGTGATCCTTTTCCAAGTAGCTGAAGGTCAAAGTTGTGAATATAGGGGCAAGCATATAGTATTGAGCATAGTGTTGGAATATCTATTGTGAGTTTGAGTCACTTTGTTTAGTCCCTAGCATCAAATCTGAAAATACTATCATAAGTGGGATATGAGACTTCTTGTTGTGAGGTAACTTGTATTACACTGTTAATTCTAAGTTATTTTAGTGATTGCTGCTTATCCATGGTTACCTTGCTTGTTGTAGTTGCATTGTCACATGTATTGATCTGCATTGGTTTGTCTGATGACTATCTGATATGCATGAGTTATTGTAGGTATATTTACTTGATTTAGAGATGATATATGCTATTAGATTAAGGTTTGTGCATTGCTATACTACTTATGTAGGTTGAGTCCATCAATTGAGGACAAGCAACAATTTTAAATTGAGGGTGTTGATGTGTTGTCAAAATACAACACTTTTGATGCTTAAAAATTGGAATTTTATGTGTTCTCAAAGCGATGTTAGTGGGTTTGACGTGTTTTTATGTTTGTTTTTCATGATTACAAGATTTTTGGCATGACTTTGGGCATAGTTCTGTAGATGCTAAGTGTTTGAGGAACTATGAGACACTGCATAGGCCATGGATAATGCAACAATTCATAGAGAGTTTTCACGAGTGAGAGAAGGTCCTATTTACTGAAGTTGCATCCACGAACTGTTAGACGACGTGTAGAACATTGTATGAGTTGTTGATTGGTTTCATGCCTTGAGGATCAGATTTTTCCTTGTTTCTGAAGACTTATCCGATGAAACCCTATATGGGTTGTAATAATGAATATGGCTCATAGAAATGTCTCATAGAAGTCAACCCAAATTTTGAAGATAACATAGTACGAAGCCTAGATACGGGCCATGGAACTTTGTACGGCCTGTAACCCAGTTCGTACAAGCAGCCGAATCCAATATTTCTATTTTATTTTGGATTTGTATTTTACTTATTATAAATAGGGTTTTATGACTTTTTGATAGAGAGACGCATGGGAGAACTGAGAAACATCTTTGTGACATCATACTTTGTGATTTTGACATAAAAAATAATATATTGTGATTTCTACTGAAGAATTTGGGATTTCATGTCCTTAATTTCATTACTATAAGTTCTCATTTTTGTCGTTCTATATCGTGATTCTTTCATCTACATTGATTAAACATAGCTAAATCCACAACTAGCGTTGTGGGAACCATGAAGAACTAACAAAGTAAAATTAGATAGTTGTAATTCTTAGAAAGTGTGCATGCATTTATTAATTAATTCTCTTTGTTTTGATTGATTTTTAATAGTGGCCAACATTAGAACCTATCTAATTCTTATTTACTGTATCAAGGTAGTTTTTAATAGGAGATTAATTAGCAGAATTAGATGTGATCCCTCTCGTCTAATCAACCAAAGTGGATCAAGATGAGGTTATAACAGAACAATAGAAAAGGTTTAGTAATGTCACATTACAGGGATGGATCAACTCATGTAGTGCAATGTACCTCTCGCTTTGTTTAAAGGGTTTGGGAAACTTAGCTTACCATTTTGCATGCTACACACTACAAAAGGTTACAACTATCTTATGATACTAGTTAGAAATTCATGGGGAATATGATATCCTAGTTACTTCTCTCATTGGTTTCACAACAGTTAATTCTAGTTTAGGTGTACTTTCTTCAAATTACAAACCCCCCCCCCCTTTGGGAGATAACAAGCTTAATTCATTTGACTTGGTTACAATTACTCTAAGTCTAACCATATTCCCTATTGGATTTGACCATAAACTTGGTTAGGTTATATATCTTGACTCGACCGTTTAATCCTTAAAAAAGAAGGTGTAGTTTGGGAAACATCAAAAGAATAAACCTTTATTGTTTCCATGTCAACGCAATTAATCTTCTCCTATACTTCAAATCAATTTTTAGAATAAATTCGTGGGGACAAGTGGAGACCATAAAAAATTCTCTGGTCTTACCACTTTGAGCATTCAAATTGCCTACCCAACTTCACATAGTTTTTCCTTCTTGGAATGTTGGGAATGAGTGAGAGCATCAAGAGGCCTCTTGAATATCAAACTTTGAAATTCTCGGCTTTCAAGCAAACAACCACCTCACTTCCTAATGAACTAAAGTCACCATAAATGATTGTCTTGGCTTTTTCTTGCAATTTTAGTATCATTTCCTTGATTATGGCATCTTTGGATGATTATTTACTTGGATGGCATGCACTCACAAAAGATTTCTTCCACATTGAAAAACACCCTTTCTTCATGAGAGTCCAACTCATTATTCTTTGTCGTTCGACAACGAGCCTTACATACTCTCATGCTTTTTCTCACTTTGGCCCTCAAAGTTGGAATTTCAAGTTTGAATTGGACGATCCCATGAAGTCCTAGACATTGAGGAAAAGGGTCATAGGCATCATCACAAGAAGCAATATAACAAAAACACAAAAAGAACACAAAAAAATATTAAAAAAAATTGATTCAAAACTAGTAAACTAAAATTTCTAATTCAAGTCAATGCACCAATTATTCCCCGAGAAAGCCATTTTTTATGTCACTTCATAATACCTCAAAACCTATAAGATGTATGGCGATCGTCATCAACATAATTACCGAACTAGGAGACAGTATTGAATCTGCAGGAAACAATGTGTGGGAGATTGAAATGACTAAGGACCATGAGATACAAGTTCGAATTCAAATAATAGAAAAACAATTACTAATAAAAGGGGAAGTTGAGCTACCAACTAAAATTAGGAAATAAGGAACCAGGGCAATGAAATGTCAAGCAAGGGATCAAAGGATATGGGGAAATAGGAAATAAACTAAAACCCGAATGATACATTACACATAGCTTCATACAATCTCTATGATTAGTCTAGATTGCTAGTGACTATAGTCTCTTATCGAATGAAAGTAGTGTTCCATATGAACCAACTAAGGCCTTATATGTCAAATCACTCTAGCATCTCATTGGGACCTAAGCAATTGAATAGAAAACCATTCTAAAATCTCAACCGATTGAATCCTACTTAGGCATTTAAACAATTATCATAAACCCATGATTATCAACAAACCCTCTGCATCGATTACTCACTTTGATGTCGCTTAGTGATACCTCAAAACCAAAAAGAAGTATGGTGGTTATTATTAGCAAAATTACCCAACTAAGAGTCAGGGTTTAATCCACACGGAATAGTTTGAGAGAGATCGAAATCACAAAGGGCTATGAGATACTAGTTCCAATTCAAAGAACAAAAATAATATTTATAAATAAAAAGGGGGTGTTAAGCTGCTAACTAAAAGTAGGAAATAAGGAACTGCGACAAGGATATGTCATGCAAGGGATCAAAGGATATGGGGAAAGAGGAAGTCAATTAAAACCCCAATGATCCATTAAACATAGCTTCATACAATCCTAATAGGCAAGCTATATTGCTAGTTACTACATTCTGATTTCAGACAAAAGTAGCGTTCAATATGAACCCACTAAGGGGTCATATGCCAAATCACTATAGGACCTCATTGGGACCTAAGAAATTGAATAAAAAACCTTTTTAAAATCTTAGACAACTGAATCCTACTTAGCATTTAATCAATTAGCATAAACCCAAGACTATCCTACAAATCCTCTACTCCAATTACCCACTCTGATGAAATAACCAAAGATCTAAGATAGATTCAAGTTCGCAACCTCAAATTATCAATTATGAATGAAGGTAAGCATATACCCATTAGTAAATTTAGCACAATTGAAGCAACTAAGAGAGAAACCGACTTGATTTTTAGAAATATAATCAACCCATTGTAAAAAAAAGTAAATCAATACCCATATACAATTCAAAATTCAAATCTCATTACATCTATAGTTAATGAATCACAAAAAATAAAAAGTAAAAGTAAGTGCAAGATTTTACAATGGAAGCTCACACTTTTCAATCCCTAAAAGAAATTGTAAAAATATTTCCTTTCAATCCTCACCCAAAGATAAAATTCTGTCCTAAGTTGTGTTCTCTATTCAATGGATGTCGAACAATCTTCAATTAATTCTAATGATCACCAATAATGGGTGAAATCCTAAATCTACCTAGGCATTTATTACGTTAGTACTCCGCATTTGCAGAGGGTTGATTGCATTAGTAGAGATTAACATTATTTAAACATCCATATTCATGCTAGTCCTCTTTATAGGTGCAGAGGCTAACATGTTTCACCTCCATGTGTGCAGGTCAGATGGGCGTGTTTACGCTATAGATTCACCCATAACTTTTCATTCAGGGGTCCTATGAGCAAGTCCGCAAAGCACAAAGGTATGCCACATACCCTTGGTCATGTTGGAATCGTCTACCACCATATTTACCATAAGATAACCCACCATCATAACGAACCCTCTTGGATTCCCTTGCCCTTATCTTTTGCAACTTTTTGCTCTACACTTATTCGGCATAGGTCATGAATCCAGTGATATTCATTTCCTTAATGAGCATTTGGGCCTTGAATTCCATCTTTACCAAGTCAGACAATCCCAAAGTGAATTTATTCATGTGGGTACTTAAGTTGCCTACCAATGAAGGAGCAAATTTGGACAACTTGGAGAACTAGAGGGCATACTCCATCACACTTCTTCCACCTTGCTTCAAGTTAATGAATTCAATAACCCTAGCTTTTCTTAGTTCTAAAGGAAAGAAAGGATCAAGGAAAGCGGCCTTAAATATCTCCCAATCTATAGCACCTTTATCAATACTCTCCGACTTCTATTAAGTCAACCAAACTTGGGCCACTCCGTTATAAGTTCATAAGCCAGCACTATAGCCTTCTCTTTGTGAGATATATCTATAATATCCACCCATTATACACCTCATCAATGAACTCTTTTGGATCCTCATCCACCTTTGAACCATAATACTCTAGGTGATGCATCTTAGCAAAATTTTTTATCCACGAAGTTGGAGTAGGAGTCTTAGGGAAAGTAATGGCTTGAGGTAATATAGTTATTGCAGCTCTAAACTCATCATTATAAACTTTGTCCAATTGGGGGACTTGAGGAGTTTGGTAAGCAAGAGAAACTTGGTTCGCATTAGCTTTATTTCCCTTTGGCAATGGAGCATATCGTGATTCCATTTCTGAAAATGCAAAGGGACAAGCATTAGGATATGAGAGATGTGAAGGCACAACATAGATTATAAAATACATAACATTTTCCTAAATTGTCTCATAGACTCCTATTCATAGATATGGCACGCTTCACGCCAATGAACAAGACTCTACTCGATGTGGCATGTTGGATTCCCTAGGTTGCTTTCAAACCTTGTGCTCTGATATAACTTTTGTCACAACCAGGACCTAGGGTTTAGTTGTGACACAGTGAATGTGATACCTGAATGCATCCCATCGAAGCCTCGTGTTCATATCATAAGTATTTGTAAGGTAAAATAAGAATATATAGGAGAATAAGCAAGTGGAAGTGTATAAATTAAGAATGTCATAGTTCCCATAGGGGAATATACATCATGCATTAGGTCCAATTCATCCCTCTATATACTAGATCTTGGCAAGGTCTAGCATATAGCTTACTAGCTCACCATCAAGACATACATCCAAAGGATGAAAATTATAAAGCCTCAATATAATGAAGAAACATCATAATGCTTGTTCCCGAAGCGTAAGAACTCACCAATGTCTACAAGCTTTAGAATTCAAATCTAGCCACAAAATGGAATATGCACCTCCTCGTGCATCCGTACATGGTTAGATGATGTAGGCAAAGAAGTATGTGTTAGCATGTGGAATGTACTAAGCATGTATGTGTGCCATGAATCAAAGGACATCACAATAATATAAATATGCATACCATAATCAATAAGATATGAAAATAATATGTAAGAACATGCAAGTTTAAAATAATGAGATAAAGAATCATCAAAATCCATACATAATTTTAACATACATATGTGGGAATAAGACCATAACCAACATATAAGACCGTGCAGACTATTACATGGCATCCCGATCTTTGCTCTACACAAAATGAAAGAGTAGCTTACTTTGCCAATGTACGCTATACCTTACCTCATAGAAGCCATCCCATTTTGGCAAGTGCTTTAACATGAACCTTACAGGAACGTTCCTATTTTGTCATATGCTTTACTTATGTGGATTCCATAACATAATATCATATAGTTACATATTCATCATCCCTACCGTGGCACGTAGTTATGAGAGATGTAGGCTTTATATTAAGGACCCCTTAGGTCAAGTCCCTACTCACAATCTCATTCGGTGCTAAGTCATATTCCACGAAGTACATAAATCATGCATATATACAAGTTTCAACATAGTTCGTGCTTCCATACAAATCATATTTTCATAATCATAGATAATCATAGCTTGCAAGAAAATATCATGTCATAAGAATTTTAATACCCCTCATGTTTTTAGGCCTAGATAATTGAGGCATAGAAAATTTACTGATGGCCACAAATTATAAGCTAGTTTATGGCTCTAAGGTGGTATCGTGGAAAGTGCCAAGTGAAAATGAAAAATTGACCAACTTCTGGAATTTGAATTACGAATTATAAGATGAGTCATATGGTTTCCATAACCCATAAGTAGGTCCCATAGTTAAAGGCCTTGAGGAACCAAAATTTGTCTAAGTCTGGGGTCTTCCTACAAAGAGATCTATGGCTCGTAAGTTTATTTACGAGTCGTACTATATGTTCTTAGATCACAAGCTACAATTTCAGTAGCTTAACTTTTGTGACACCCTGAACTACGAGGCAAGATAAGACCCATAAGTTGTTCCACGACCCATAGAAGGGTTTTCATGGACGACTCTGACAATTCTTAAGGAAGGGTGTTTTTGACTTTTCATATCCATCTAAATCCTAAAATATGTTATTTTAGCTACACTAACTACCTTAACCGACCTAACCTCTACAATTTTCTATTCCTAACTCATTCAAAGCTTTTAATTCCCAAATTTCCCTCAGGGTTTCTCAATAATTCTATCTCTAAGTCAAGGGATCCATTGAAGCTAAAGCTTGAAGATTGACTAGAGTTTTCCATATTTTCCTTCTTCAATTCTAACTATTCTACATAAGGTATGTAGGGCTTCAATCATGGATTAGTTTTATCCATGAAGCCTAATATGAAACCTACCTTTTTATCAAAATTCATGATAATTTCTGATGGACTATTAAGCTATGATTTCTCATGCATGGACAATGATTCCAATATTATTATTATGACTAATTACACATGAATTATGATGAATCACATGATGTATCTGATTTTTAAGCAAAAGTATTTGATTCCAAAAAATGCATGATTAGGGCTTAATGATTTAATGTGGGTTTCATTTTTAATGATTTAATTTGATTTTAATCGTATATTTTCTCTATGAATCCTATTCAATTGCATGATCTTGACTCAAATGTCCATAGAACCAACTTACACCTAGCCTTTAATGATAAAGCAATGGATTTCTATGATTATTACTTCAACTATAAAAAGCATGTTTTAAAGGATTATGATAGTGTGACAATGATGATACTATGAAAGTTGTGATGACGCTATGATAAAGAGGGTGGTGAGTATCCTAATTTTTATGATGATATTAAGGTGGGAATGGCTTCTCACATCATGATGAAAGCAAGTAGAAGGACTATTCTTATAACATGATATTTCATGAAAGACTATGATGATTATTTTGAAAGCTCTC
>JAOTQR010085222.1:0-36346 GCA_025774065.1 Solanum ossicruentum
TATGTTATGTCTCATATATATATATATATATATATATATATATATATATATATATATATATATATGACTATTTATGATGCTTTACATGACTCTCTTTACGCTTTACTTGTGCATTGAACATTATCATATTTACCTGTGCTTGTAAATACTCTTCATATAATGATATTTTACTTGGTTACTTGCACTATATGATCTATATTTCTTTGCATTGCCTACATACTTAATACATTCAAATATACTAATTCATACTCTTTACCTACATTAGGTCACAATGTAGGGTCAGATGTTCCATCACATCATGCTCATGACTAGATCAAGGACTATTCTTAAATATTGTGTGATGAGTCCTCATGCTTCGAGGGAAAACAGAGTCTATCATTACTTTTGAGGATGGGCTAGGAAAATGTTCAAAGTCTTCGCCTATGTTGGATGTATTATATATAAGATGAGTCTATGTTTTCTAGTTACTTTCTTTATTATACCATGCTTTATTTCTTTTATATAATCTCCTCTATTATGGTTTTTTCATTGCCTATGAATGTTTATGATATGCTAAGAGGCTTGGTTGAAGTTTCCTTAAGAATTCTAATTTTCATGTCACACCTAGGGCGTAACTTGGGTCATGACAAACTTGATATCAGAGTAGAAGCTTTTGAAGTGTTCTAGGGAGTCATATATGTCATGTCAAGTAGAGTCTTATTCAAAGGTATGCCAGATCTATAAGTGGGAGTCTGTGAGGGATTTTGTCAAGGCTACGAGGGATTTTGGCAAAAATTTACTTCTTTGTTGATGTATATTGTGCGATAGAGTGTATTATAAGACTCCATTCTCTAACGATTTTTATTTACAATTTTCGAAAATGCCTCCATGATAGGAACCGATGCAATAAAGTGCCAATGCTAATGAAGGCCAAGCTCCTCAAGCTCCACGTGAACCTATGGCTAAACCAGTCATGAATATAGAATTTTGAATCACCATTCAGATGATATCCCAAGTGGTAACGACACAAGCCAACCAAGGAGAAGTGGTTCCAATTATGAAAGCTATAACAACAAGGTTCAATACTTTATGTGAATGAATCAACCAAATTTTCACGGTTCTAAGGTGGATGAGTATCCACAAGTGTTTATTTCTAAAGCCTATATAATCTTGGTTAATATGGGGGTGTCTTCGCAAAAGAAATCAGTCTTCGAGACTTATCAACTCAAAGGTGTTTCTAGGTTATGGTATGACCAATGGAAGGATAAAAGGGCAAAGGAAGCTGGTCATGTTGCATTGGATGAATTCAAGTGCGGATTTCTTTATTTGTTCTTTCCTTTAGAGTTAAGGAAAGCCAAAATACATGAGTAAACTTATGCTGAGTGTCTTGGGAATGGTGTCCAAAGAATTAAAAACAACCATATTTACCAAAAACATGGACATTTATAGGCTTATGACATATGTTGAACAAATAGAGGGGGAAAAGCTCAAGAAGATGAAGGTGGGAGAGTTTAAGAGGGCTCAATGTAAAGGTTAATTTTTCTCATTCCAAATCCGTGGTTGTAGTGGTTGTTCTCAACTAGACCAATGTCACGACCCAAACTAGGGCCTAGATGTGTCACAACACATGGGGACCCAGAAGGAACACCATGCAAGCCTCTTGACATATCATTACATATCCTTGGTCGCGGAAGCAATTAAAGAATAATAAAAGAGTAGAAATAAGTGGCAAAGGGAATAAAGGGAAACCTTCATTTCATAAAACATCAAGAGAGTCAAGCTAATATCATCATTACATACTTTTCCAACAACATCTCTAAACATAGAACTTAACGGGTGCCAATATAAGTAATCGGGCTGACCCTCATAGTAATGACAATAGGTAATCCAAGTATACAGGATATAATCTATACACAAGCGTGAGAGAAGGTAGATATTGTCCCCGAACATGAGGACTCACCAAGGGCTATCTAGAATAATCTGTGTAGCCACATGGAGGAGAATCAATAGGGGCTCCGATTCCTACATGGTTATATCATGTAGGCATAGAGTATGCATTAGTATGTTTGAATCTACTAAGTATATAGGATGCAATGCAACAAGAGATATGCAACATAATCTAAAAAAATAATCATAGTAAGAGATAGTACATTAGCAACATGGCATGCATAAACAATACTTGAAGTAAAACATGTTTCAAAAATGATCATACTTACATAGCTTGTTTAACCCAATAAGTTGACATGCTTAGATCATCCAAACACCTTGTAATAGAGGGTGAGGGATATAACATAGGTTATAACTCCCTTCTAGTAGGTACTGGGTAGTACATGAGGGTAAAACGATAGCATAATTTATAACCACTAAATATAATTACATTGCATAGCCTCAAATCATACACGAGGAGAAGGAGTACAACATAGTTCATAACCCACTCATGTAGATATGTGTAAGTGAATAACATATGAGGGTGGAAGGTAGCATAGGTCATAACCCCTAAATGTGAGCATGAGATAAGACATAGTATTGAATCATATATGAGTGTGAGGTGTACGACATAGTTCATAATCCCTTCATATAAGTACCTTGCATAACCTCAAATCATACATGAGGGTAAGAGTACAACATAGTTCATAACCCCTTCTTGTAGATATGAGTAAGTGAGTAGTATTGATTCATACATGAGGGTAAGGAATACAACATAGTTCATAACCCCTACACATAGAAACTAGCCCTATACTATAAGGTGAAGCATATAACATAGTTCATAACGTCTTCTAGTAGGCTTCATAATTCACAAGAGCATAAACCTTAACATAAGGACTCCATAACTCATCAACATGATAGCCCAACACTTCACTTGCAATACCATAGGTGCTTTACATGATTTAAACACAATATATGCATTCCTTTTATCACCATAGGCCACTTGACTCATAAACCATGCAATAGACCATCAATAACTCAAGAACCCTAATTTAGATATTTTATCAAACACTTGGCGGGTGTATAGTGCTCGTGTAAAATTATGCAATTCAAGAGTGAAATAATGCTAGAAAATTCAATGTAAAACCATCAATAGATACTTGGTAACACCCTCAAGCAATATACATCAAAGCCTTTCATCAAATCTCACAATAGATCTTAAATTCATAGCTCAAAATATACTAAAATAACCATAATTTCATGAAACTCCAACATAGTGTGCAGTGAAATTCATAATAGATAAAATCCATGAGTAAATCAACTTTAAATCATGAAATTTAGTTAAAAAGGAAGCTTGGGAATCATGGTTGAAAGGACCCAATGGTTGAAACCCACATATCTTAACTTTGGAGAATTCTTGAAGAAGATTGGTGATAGAGACTTGAAGCTTGAATGAGAACCTTAGATTCCAGATGAGTTTTGGGACTTGAAATTTTGGAGATGAAATATTGTCTAAGTGTTTTAAAGAGTATTTGAGAATGTTTTAAATGATGAGAGTATTTGAGAATGTTTTAAATGATATGAGGGTGAAATAAGCCTAGGTATTTTCACACATGGGAATGCTTTGGCAAAGACCCCAAAGCCTTGGACTAGACCATAAAAACTGTGCAAAAATTACATAGGGGCGAGTCGCACCACAAACGCGCACCACTCACTGGAAATCGACACTTTGAAATTTGATATTGTGATTTGTTCGCTCTAAAATAGGGGTTAGACCCTTTTCCCACTAAATTTGACCCGTTGAACAAGAATATGAAGTTGGATTTTCGAAATAACAAACAAATTTTGAGATATATGAAAGTTATGATTTCAGGCACTTTCGAGGCACATTTTTGGGGTCGTTTCCAATATCTCCCCCTTGGGAACATTTGTCCTTGAATGTTAAAGAAACGTATATGAGAAGAGTAATCATGAATAAATCAGCCTCATCAGGAATGCAATAGCCCATTTAAAACACCATTTTCAAAACCTTAGCATAAGTGTCAAAATCAAATGAACTTGTCAATATAAACATAAATGCATGCAAATGACATAGAGGCTGAAGCATAAGACTGAGAATCATAAAAGGACTTGATGTGTTATCATAAGCTTGAATAGAACGAAAGAGATACGAATATTACTTCTCCATGCTCGCTCCGGCTCCCCGAGAGAAACTATCGGCTTGACGATTCTTCCAAAGGGCCTTGATGAACACTACACCTTATTAATCAACTTTTCCACCCATTCATCCAATATTACCACCGAGACCTTTCTCCTAAGCCAACTTATCCTCCACAAAACCCATAACCGCAAAGTGTTCTATAGCACTAGAGTCACTAACACATCCCCTCAGCCTAGACGCATGAAAAATTGGACGAACTATATCCATAGGCGATTCCCATTTGCATGCAACTTCACAAATCTTCCTCAACACTCTATAAGAACCCACAAATGACAAACCACAAACTCAATTTTCTTTCTTGCTATTCGGACCATACCCTTCATGGATGGGGCTTCCAAGTGAACCAAATCATCAACACAAACACATATAGCCTACCTTAGTATCTAAAGTCACCATCTCCCCCTTGGGAGAAAACCTCCACCTTACCATCCTTCACCAAGACCTCCAACTCTATCAAGAAGGGGATCAAGGCCTTACTTAACTAGACCTCTTCAACCAAAGAAGATTTAGAACCATCAAAACTACTACACAACCACACACAACATCACCCTTAAACAATTCACAAGCTTTTCCTTACTTTCGGACACAAATCAACATATCAATACCAAAGACCACCACAAACATAACAAGGTAGGGGTTAAAGACCCTATTCATGAGACCCATAGACATAGCCGATGCACTAGCCAACTAAAAGATACTACCCCAAAATCAACATATCGAAAAGGGCATTCAAGGCCTCATCTACCACCCAAAACAAGTCAATAAGAAAGATAAATTAGGTTCAACACCCCTAATTTTCACAAGACGATATATGCAACCCTTAGAAATCAATTGTACCTTAAGACAAGAATTGGGCCTACCTCTTTTGCTACCTCTTAACCACCTCCCACTCAAAGACGGGTTCACTAAGGAGTTGGAATCTAACTCTACGAGCACTACAATAAAAGGAGATACAATATGTATGCAACTAATCCATACCAAGTATGATCTCAAAACTCACCACATCCAATCCAACAAAATCGCAAGGCAAGACCTAGACGTAGTATGACCACGAAACAACACTTACGAACCTTTTAGCAGCAATAGACTAGACAAAGGGGTAGACATCAAAAGCTTCATATAGCAACTCGGGACACACAAGAAGCCCACTAGCAACCAAAAAGAACAAAAAAGGAAATAGTGACACACCAGACCCATCAATGCATACACATCAGAGTCAAAGGAAACCTCAACTTACCGGTAGCAACATCAGGTATCTCATCACCCCCTCCTTGGCCCATATTGGCACCTTCACCTAGAGGACCATCATCTCCTCCTTTGGGTTGAGCTTGAGGAAAACCACTAACTTTGTGCCCAAATCCACTGCAACCAAATTAAGCATTAGACTTCTTCAAACATAGGCCACCATGGCCCTTCCCATAATTTTGGCACTTGAGATTAGTCAACCCACCATTGATTTCTTCACATTGAACCTTTCTTTTTCCCCCTTTGGAGTTACTGGGCAATACTCCCTCTTATTGCCCTCTTCACCACAATAGAAGCAAGCATTGGTGCCTTTCAAACATGAGCCTCTATGATATGTTGGACACATATCATCATTTCTATCCTTGAGGCTTTGGGACTTTCCTTTGAAATGGACCCTCTTGGCCTTCCCATCTTCACTCATACCATTTGAAGTCTCAAGGGAACCAACTGATCAGTTGAGTTAAGCGGTTGCGGCCTTGGCCAACACAGTTATAGAAATTTGGAACTCAATATCAGTAGCCCCTCCACCTGGAGGAGCTTGAGGAGTAGGGTAGGCCGGTTATCCTTCGGGTGTACGAGCTTTTCTTCCTTTTTTGTTAGGCATGATCTAGCATAGCATAGAACAATCGTTAGGGGAAAAAATTTACTTCCACTTTATAGCACGACTTAGAACATGAAGAAGGGAAACATTTCCTAAAACACCTCATAGCCTCTCGCTCATAATTGTGGTGCACAACACAACCATCAGTAAGACTCTAATCGACGTGGTGTATTGGACGCCAAGGATCTAAACACCTAGTGCTCTGACACCAAGTTTGTCACAACCCAAAATAGGGCCTAGATGTGACACGGCGCATGGAGACCCCGAAGGAACCCTAAGAAAGCCTCTTAATATATCATTACACATCTTTGATCGTGGAAGCAATTAATGAACAATAAAAGAGTAGAAATAAGGGTCATTGGGACTAAGGGGAAACCTTCATTTCATAAAACATCAAGAGAGTCAAGCTTATAGCATCATTAAATATTTGTCCAACAACACCTCTAAACATAGAACTTAGTAGGGGCCAAGACAAGAAACTGGGCTTACCCTCATAGTAATGACAATAGTTAATCAAAATATACAAGATATATTCAATACATAAGCATGAGAGAAGGTAGATATTATCCCCGGACATAAGGAATCACCAAGGGCTATCTTGAATAATTCGTCTAGCCACGTGGAGGATAATCAATAGGGGATCCGATTTCTACATGCTAACATCATTTAGGCATAGAGTATGTGTTAGTACATTTGTATGTATTAAATATGTAGGATGCAATACAACAAGAGTTAGGCAACATAATCAAAATGGATAATCATAGCTAGTATATTACCAACATGGCATGCATAAACATTGGTTGGAGAAAAAATGTTTGGAAAATGATCATACTTACATAGCTTGTTTAACCTAATAAGGTAACATGTTCAGATCATCCAAATACCTTGTACTAGAGGGTGAAGGACATAACATAGGTCATAACCCCCTTCCAGTAGGTAATGGGCAGTACATGAGGGTAAAGAGATAACATAGTTCGTAACCCTTACATATGAGTATATTGCATAACATCAAATCATACACGAGAGTAAGGAGTACAACATAGTTCATAACCCCTTCATGTAGATATGAGTAAGTGAATAGCACATGAGGGTTAAACGTAGTATAGGTCATAACCCCTATATGTGAGCATGAGATAATACAAAGTATTGAATCACATAAGAGGCTGAGGTGTACCATATAGTTCATAATTCCTTCATATGAGTATCTTGCATAACCTCAACTTATACACGAGGGTAAGGAGTACAACATAGTTAATAACCCCTTCATGTAGATGAGTAAGTGAGTAGTATTAATTTATACATGAGGATAAGGTATACAACATAGTTAGTAACCCCTACATGTAGAAATTGGCCTTGTACTAGAGGATAAAGTATATAACATAGTTCATAACCCCTTCTAGTAGGCTTCACAATTCAAAAGAGCATAAACGTTAACATAAGGACTCCATAACGCTTCAACATGAGAGACCAACACTTCACTTGCAATACCATAGGTGATTTACATGATTTAAACACACATATATGCATTCCTTTCATCACCATAAGCCACTTGACTCATAAACCATGCAATAGACTATTAATAACTCAAGAACCCTAATCCGGATATTTTATCAAACACTTGGTGGGTGTATAGTGCTAGTGTAAAATCATGCAATTCAAAAGTGAAATCATGCTAAAAAATTCAATGTAAAACCATCAATAGATACTTGGTAACACCCTCAAGCAATATACATCAAAGTCCTTCATCAAATCTCACAATAGACCTTAGATTCATAGCTCAATACATGCTTAAATAATTATAATTTCATGAAACTCCAACATAGTGTGCAGTGAAATTCATAATAGATAAAATCCATGAGTAAATCAACTTTAAATCATGTAATATAGGTAAAAAGGAAGCTTGAACACCATGGGTGAAAACATCCAATGGTTGAAACCTACATACCTTGAGTTTAGAGAATCCTTGAAGAAGATTGGAGATGGAGACTTGAAGATTGAACGAGAACCTTAGAATCGATATGAGTTTTGGGAATTGAAATTTGGAGATGAAATATTATCTAAGTGTTTGAGAGAGTATTTGGGAATGTCTTGAATGATATGAGGGTGAAATAAGGCTGAGTATAGGTATTTTCATGCATGGGAAGGCTTAGGCCCAAGATCCAAAAGCCTTTGACTAGACAAGAAAAACTGTGCAAAAATTACATAGGGGCACGTCACGCTACAAACGCTCACCACTCACTGGGAATCAACACTTTAAAATTTGAAATTGTGATTCATTCCCTATGAAATCGGGATTAGACCCTTCTCCCACTCAATTTGACTCCCTAAACAAGATATGAAGTCAGATTTTTGAAATAACACCCAGATTTTGAGATATATGAAAGTTACAATTTCGGTACTTCCGAGATATTTTCGGGTAGTTTTTGGGGCCATTTCAGCAAAAAATTCCAAGACCAAGGTTCTTCACAAGCTCTAGGACAAAAGCTTGACAATTATAGGGTGCTCAATCCTATGGTCCATGGTGGAGGTTCTAATTTTAGTGAATCTACTTTTCCTAAGTGTCCTATGTATGGAAACAACCATGTCTGTAGTTGCTTAATTGGTGTGGGTGCTTGTTGTGCGTGTGGTAAAATAGGAATTAAGATTTTTAACTGCACTAATCATGCAATTAAAGGGAGAAAAGGTCATACTCAAGTTTAAGATACTTCAAGTGTACAAGCTCAACAATTGTGATTAGTGTAATAATAGGTTCCGTGTACTTCATACTAGCCAAGATATTGAGGAATCTCCCAATATTGTTATGGGTATGTTTCTGGTTTTGGAATTTGATATATATGCTTTGCTCGATTCAGATTCAAATTTTTGCTTTGTTGTCTGTACGTTTCCATATGATTTAATGTGTCTCTCAAAAGTCTTATTAAATCTAGTTTCCATACCCATTTAATGATTGATTCTAGCAAAAATAGTCTATAGAGATTATCCTATGTCGGTCCTACATAATGTGATTCCATATGACCTCATTGAAATTGATATGACCAATTTTTATAGCATTCTTTTCATGGATTGGTTACTCGCTTGTTATGTATTTATTGATAGTAAAACCTTTGTGGTCTGATTCCAATTTCCCAATAAGCAGGTTCTAAAATAGAAGGGTAGTGATTTGGTTTTTAAGGATCGATTTATCTCCTACCTAAAGCCAGGAAAATGGTTCCTAAGGGGTGCATCTATCACTTAGTATAAGTTAGGAACACTAATTCTAAATTCCTAATTGTTGAGTCAGTTCCCCTCGTAAATGAATTTTTCCATGTTTTTCTCGATTATTCCCGGCAATCTTACCAAAAGAGAAATTTATTTTAGTATAGATCTTCTTTATATTACCCAAACATAACCCCCATGGGACTCAATAAATTAAAGGAACAATCAAAGACTTGACGGAGAAGGGTTTTATAAGGCCAAGCATTTCACTATTGAGTGTTCCTGTATTGTTTGTTAGAAAGAAGGATGAGTCACTTTGCATGTATAGATGATTTATTTGATCAACTCCAAGATACAATCTACTTCTCCAAAATTGATCTCTGGTCTTGTTATCACAAATTAAGGGTGAGGGAGTGTGACATTCAAAAGATGGTGTTTCAAATAAGGTCTCGTTATTTTGAGTTTTTTGCCATGTCATTTAGGCTAACTAATTCTCCTACTATCATCATGGATTTGATGAATTGGGTTTTCAAACTATATTTGGAAATGTTTTTGTTGGTCTTTATCGGCGACATGTTGGTTTATTCCCAAAGTGAATAAGATCATAATGATTGTATTGCAAACTTTGAGGGATAACCAACTATTTTTCAAATTAGGAAAGTGTGGATTTTTGTTGAGGGAGATGGGCTTTCTTGGTAACATTATGTCCGCTGATGGGTCCTCCAAAGAAAATAGAGGTAGTGAAGAATTGTCCTAGACCATTGTCTCCTTTGGATATTCGGAGCATCTTGTACTTGGCCAGTTACTATAGAAAATTAGAAGAAGGATTTTTATCCATTGGATTGCCTTTGACCAAGTTAACCCAAAAGAAGGTGAAGTTTTAATAATTTAAAGAGTTTGAAATAAGTTTCAAAATTTTGAAGGATTGCCTTACTTCGGCCACTATTTTGACATTACCAGAAGGTTTGAATAGATTTGTTGTTTATTATGATGCTTAATGGGTTAGATTGGGCTGTGTATTAATGCAACATGACAAGGTCATAGAATGCCTCTAGGCAACTAAAAGTGCATAAAGAAACTATCCAACTCATGATCTTGATTTGGTGGTGGTTGTTATTGCCTTGAAGTTGTGGCGACACTATATTTATGGGTAGATATTGATATATTCGCCGACAACAAAATCTTTCAATTTGTATTAGCCAAATGTACTTAAACCTTAGGAAAATAAGGTGGCTTGAGCTATTAAACGACTATGACCTTTGTATATCGTACAATTTAGGCAAAGCTAATAATGTTGCCGATGAGGCTCAATAAGACATGGATGTTCGATGCTTAGTCAAAACATGCATGAAGTATAACTACGACACATGACTGAAATTCCCCACACTTTCCTAGGAATTCCACCATAATCATAATTTCCTTATATCTCAAATTGGGGATATTTAAACCCACTTCCACATATCTTGGAAAGACCCTATGATGCTTTTTTTTTTTCAATATCTCAAAATCCATGCAGAATTTTGCAAATCTGACTTCATATTCTTGTTTAGAGGAAAATATTGTATGGGAAAATGAGTACCATTAAGGTATACTTTGTTCATGCCAAGAAAAATAAATTTTGGTGAAACTTCACAAAAATAGTAGCTATCCGCAACGGGTCCATGACGCGGACTAGATTAAAATTTTTTGAAAATTCTTCTTTTTACTCCAGAGCAATTCGGTAATAACCCTATACCTATATACACGAAAATCCCTCATTGTCTAGGCGTTTTGAGCCCTAAAAACCAACCAAAAACCTCTCAAAATCCTCTTTAATCTTCATCAAATTCTCCATCCATTCTCAAGGATTTCAAGAAGTCTTGTTGGAATTCAAGGAAACTAAGTCAAGTCCTAAGTACTCAAGATTCAAGAGTCCTAAACCTCATCTAGATCTAAGGATTTCATTCAAGCCTCAAGTCTCCATTTCAAATCTTCTTCAAGAAACCCTCCAAAGTCAAGGTATGTGGATTTCTTTCACCCATGATGACCAAGCTTTCTTTTCTTAAATATATATGATTTAAAGATAATTTACTCATGGGTATTATTTATTATGAAAATCACTACACACTATGTTGGGGTTATGAAATTGTTACTATTTTACTATGTTTTAGGCTATGAATCTAAGACCTATTGTGGGATTAGATGAAGGATTTTGATGTATATTACTTGAGAATGTTACCTAGTATCTATTGATGGTTTTACATTGGATCTCCTAACATGATAATACTCTTGAATTGCTGCATGGTTTTACACTAGCATTACAGACCTGCAAAGTGTTTGATAAAATGCCTTTTTAAAGATTCTTTAAATTTTGATGATCTATTGGATGAGTTATGATTCAAGTACTTATGATGATTACAAGATTTTCTAAATATGTGTTTAAATCATGAAAATGTTGATGATGTTGTAGGGCTGGACTAACTCCCTTTCTTAAGATTATACCTCTTTTAAGCCTTTGATGTTGGTGTCAATGAAAGGGTAATGTTGATGATGACCCATTCTTATGATTGAAATTATGCTCACCATTTGAGTTCAATGATGTAGAGAGTTACTCATGCCATGCCTCTATGTTTATTGCAAGTTATTAAAATATAATTATCTTATATATTCCATGGAATTAAACTTAGCACTGAGTGGACTAGAGGAGAGATCCCAAGTCCTAGAACTACGTGTCACCATAGTGAAGGGATTAGAGGTGATTTCCCAAATCTCTAAGAGGCAAGTACCTTAAATATGAGGGCTTGAGGCAAGTACCCAAGTTCGGGCTTGAGCTGAGTACCCGAGTCCAAGAACCAAAGGTGAGTACCCGGTTCACACAAGGCTTAGTGGATCTACTTAGGCATTAGGTGGTTTACCTTGGCAAGTAACTTCCCCTTTTCTTCTGATGTGTGGATGACATAGGGATTCCATGTTGTAGCTCGCTTGGTCATATTTTATGTCGGTTGAGGTTTCTTCCCACACTATGTAGTATGAACTATACAAATTGATTTAGATTGTAAGCATAGTTTTACTTCAAACATCATTCATGCATTTCATATTGTTAAAATGTTAGGCAGTGCTTATGATTATCTATTTTGCCTATGATTCCTATCTCTTGTTGCATTGCATACCACATACTTAGTACATTCAAACGTACTAATGCATACTCTATGCCTACATGATGTCATCATGTAGAAATCAGTACATCGCTTGATAATCCACTTCCTCCACGTGGCTAGTACGATTGTCTCTCAGGCTTGTTGGTGAGTCCTCCATTCCGGGGACGTTGCTTATGATCTCATGCTATGTACTAAGATTATCTTTCCTTTATTTATGTATTGACTTTGAAGATGAGTCTGGCATTTGTCATGGCCCCGCTCTTATCCATGTAGTAGAGGTGTTGTTGGATATGTTATGTATCTATGCTTTGAGCCTTGACTCTCTTGTTTCTTGATGTTATGATATGGAAGTTTGCCCTTAGTCCCAATTCCCTTGTTTATGCTTATCTCTCACTGTCATTTTAATTGTTTCCACAACCAAAGATGTGCAGTGATATTCTATGAGGCTGGTTTGGGGTTCCTTCGGGTTCCCCATTCATCGGTCACGTCTAGGCCCTAGGCTTATGTCGTTAAAAAGATGGTATTAGAGCATTAGGTTGTTAGATCCTCAGAATTCAACACACTACATTGATTAGAGTCTTATTCATGGTTGTGTTGTGTACCATAACTATGAATAGGCTGTGAAACATTTTAGGAAATGTTTCTCTTCTTCATGTTTTAAGCCATGCTATAGAGTGGAAGTAAGTTTTCGCCCCTAATGATTGTTCTTTTCTATTCTAGATCATGCCTAACACAAGAGAAAAAAGAGCACGCTCTCTTGAAGAACAACCAACTCATGGAGAATTCTAGGATGCACTTACTATGTTAGCTCAAGTTGTGGCTAATCAAACCAACCAAGGGGCCCAAGCCCCTCATGCTCCTACTCTGACATCTCGAGTGAGAGACTTTATGAGAATGAATCCACTGGAATACTATGGATATGTGATAGATGAGGACCCTCAAGAGTTCATTGATGAGGTCTACAAGGTATTGACTATCGTGGGAGTTATATCGGAGGAAAAGGCTAGTCTAATCAATGGAAGGAAGAGAAGGGGATTGACAATATGGTTCTATGGGAGGATTCCAAGGCGGTGTTTCTTAATTGGTTCTTCCGTCTTGAGCTAAGGGAAGCTAAATTAGTGG
This sequence comes from Solanum ossicruentum, assembly GCA_025774065.1. Classification (NCBI taxonomy): domain Eukaryota; kingdom Viridiplantae; phylum Streptophyta; class Magnoliopsida; order Solanales; family Solanaceae; genus Solanum; species Solanum ossicruentum. The sequence continues at coordinate 13,427 of JAOTQR010085222.1, forward strand.
AGTTCATGAACTTGAAACAAGGATCTTTGAGTGTGAGGGGGTATACCCTCAAGTTCAATCAATTTTCAAAATATGCCCCCCAATCGGTAGCCGATCCAAGGTCTAGGATGAGTAAATTCGTGATTGGAGTATCCGACTTGGTGAGTGAGGAGTGCTAGTCTGCTATGTTGATTAGTTATATGGATTTGTCCAACCTCATGATTTATGCAAAACAACTTGAGAGAGAGAGAAACTTAGAAAGAGGAAAAGTGAGGGCTCCAAGAGGGCTCGATTTGATGGTAGCTTCCGAGGTCAAGAGTTTGGGGATGCTTCAAATAAGAGGGTTGCCAAGGATGGGGTGGCCAACCCCATGTATCAAAGTGAAGGTGTTGGTAGGAAAGCTTCTCTTACATGCATCAAGTGTGGAAGGTACTACCCAGGAGATTGCTTAGCCAGTTCGAGTGCGTGTTTGGATATGGTGGAATAGATCATATGATGAGGCATTGTCTGTGGGTCCCTAAAGGTCATAAGGATGGTCATCGATATTCTCAACCATACCCCTCTAGGGGTCACTAGACTTGGCTTGGTGCTTCGCAAGTACGTTGAAGGCTTTGAGGTGGTTTGACTACTTGCATATCATGTTTCCAATGAGTGTAGAACCCGTAAGGTTCTGGGTTCCTCTATACATTGCATTATTACTTTTGGGTTGCTTATAGGCCTTTTATGTGCCCCGAGTTGTTATATGAACCTTTGGTGTCTACCTCTTGTTGAGTATATTGAAGCTAAGAATGTTCATAGGTGTTATTCTGTATTCATCTTGCCTTATATCTTAGCTTATGACTTGTTGGAGTTGATATGGTAGAATTGATTTCATGCTTGGGTTGGATTAATGCATGCATATAACATCCCCATAGATAGTATAACCCGTAGAGTTAGAATCTGACTCCCTATGAACCCGTCTTTGAGTGGAGGATGTCAAGTGGTAGCAAAGGAGGTAGGTCCATTCTTATCTTAAGGTCCAATTGATCTCTAAGGGCTGCCCCATGTTGTTATTGCATAGGGTCTTGTCTTGTGGTTTTGGTTGAACTTAGTTTGTTGGATTGGAGGCTTTGAGGTGGTTTGACTACTTGCATATCATGTTTCCAATGAGTGTAGAACCCGTAAGGTTGTAATATGATTGTTAAGGATGGTCAACTTATTTGGTCAACTACAATGGGTTAGTCACTTCTCTAAGCTTGATCTTTGTTTCGATTTTTGTCTCTAAGTGAGGATGAGGGTAGGTGATATTCCTAAGTGTCTTTCTAAACTAGGGGGAACATTTAGGTATTGTCGGAGTTGTTGGTTGAATTATGCACCAGCTATGTTTATGAGTTTCATGAATAGGGTCTTAAACCCCTACCTTGGCTTGTTGGGGGTGGCCTCTAGTGGTGAAACATCGATATATTTAGAGCTTGTGAATCATTTGGGGGTAGTGCTGTAAGTCTTCAGGATGAGAGGTTGTTTGCTAAATATGATAGGTGCTTACGAAGGACAACAAGAAGGTGGTTAGAATACTTTAAGGATCCTGACATGAGTGTGCATCATGTTCCTCGGTAAGGCTAATGTTTTGGTTGGTTCTCTAAGTAGCTTAACATGTGTTGATGATGGTGGTAAGAGGTGACCTGAGGGGTCCATCGTTTTGCTAGATTGGGAGATAGGTTGGAGGACATTGAGCATGGTGGTGTAGTATTCTTGATGGTTCTGAATCTTCATTGGTTGGAGAGGTCTATATTAAGCAAGGCCTTGATTCCGTCTTATTAGGGTTGGAGGTTTTGGGTGAAGAGAAGGTAGAGTGGAGGTTGTCTCCCAAGGGGGAGATAGTGGTTTATGGTACCAAGTGGACTAGGGGGGTTTAGGGTTGACAATTGAGTCTAGGATTATGAGTTCTTTTAGGATGTAGAGAAAAGCTGGTAAGGTTGCTTAAGGGTTGGAATTACCTAGGGATATGGTTATGGGTTGCCCGATTTTGTTTTCACGCTTTTAGGTCAAGAGGATGCATTGGTGACTCTAGTATCATAGACCCCCTTTTGAGGTTGTGGCTATTGTGAAGGATAAGTTGGCTAAGAAGAAGGTCCCGATGGAGGTATTGAATGGAAGGGATGAAGAAGTTGATTGACGATGACGCAGTGTTCATCAAGGCCCATTAGAAGAATCGCCAAGTCGATAGTGCCTCCGGAGAGCCAGAGCGGGCATGCAAGAGAAATATTCGTTCCTCTTTCATTTTATTCAAGCTTATGATAACACATTAGGTCCTTCTATGATTCCAAGTCTTATGCTCCAGCCCCCATGTCACTTTCATGCATTCATGTTTATGTTGACAAGTTCATGATGATTTTGACACCCGTGTTAAGATTTTGAAAATGGTGTTTTAAATGCATTGCTGCATTCTTGTTGGGGCTGATTTGTTAATGATTACTCTTTGCATTTATGTTTCTTCGACATTTGGGGATGAATGTTCCCAAGGGAGACATACTGAAACACCCCACACTAGCCTAGGAATGCCCCCATAATCGTAATTTCCTTATATCTCAAATTGGGGATATTTAAACACCCCTCCACGTAGCTCCGAAAGACTCTATGATGCATTTTTTTCAATATCTCAAAATTCGTATAGAATTTCACAAATCCAACTTCATATTCTTGTTTAGATGGAAAAATTGTGTGGGTAAACAAGTACCTACAAGGTATACTTTGTCTGTGCCAAGAAAAATAAATTTTGGTGAAACTTCACCAAAACAATAGCTGTCCGCGATGGGTCCGTGATGCGGACCTGACGCTGATTAGTTCAAAAATTTCTAAAAATTGTTCTTACTCCAGGGCAATTGGGTAATAACCCTATACCTATATAAATGAAAATCCCTCATTGTCTACCTGTTGTTAGCCCTAAAACCAGCTAAAAACCTCTCAAAGTCCTCTCTAATCTTCATCAAATTCTCCATCCATTCTCAGGGTTTTCAAGAAGTCTTGTTTGAATTCAAGGAAGTGGAATGAATTACGCTTAGGCAGCTTTTAAGTCTAATAGCGTTAAGGATGTTCAATATCTTACCCGTACAAGCCTCAAGTCTCCATTTCAAATCTTCTTCAAGAAACTTTCCAAAGTCAAGGTTTGTCGGTTTCTTTCATGGGTTCCTTTCACCCGTGATGCCCAAGGTTCCGTTTCTTAGAAATTGCATGATTTAAAGATGATTTACTCATGCGTCTTACTTTTAAATGAAAATCATTGCACACTATGTTGGGGTTTATAAAATTGTGACTGTTTTACTATGTTTTGGGCTATGAATCTAAGATCTATTGAGGGATTTGATGAATGGTTTTGACGTACATTGCTTGAGGGTGTTACCAAGTATCTAGTAATGGTTTTACATTGGATTTCCTAGCATGATAATACTCTTGAATTATATGGTTTTACACTAGCATTACACACTCGCCAAGTGTTTGATAAAATGTCTTTTTAAGGATTCTTTAAGTTTTGATGATCTATTGGTTGAGTTATAGTTCAAGTGACTCTATGATGATTACAAGCTTTCTAAAGATATGTTTAAATCATGAAAATGTTGATGATGTTGTAGGGCTGGATTAAGCCCCTTTCTTAAGATTATACCTCTTGCGAGCCTTTGATGTTAGTGCTAATGAAAGGGTAATGTTGATGATGACCCATTCTTATGATTGAGGTTAGGCTCACCATTTGAGGTCAATGATGTTGAGAGCTACACATGCCATATCTCTATATTTATTGCAATTTATTAAGTATAATTATCTTATATATTCTGTGTTATTAGACTTAGCACCGAGTGGACTAGAGGCGAGTCCCCAAGTCCTAGAACTACGTGCCAAAATAGGTGAAGGGATTAGAGGTGAGTCCCCAAATCTCTAAGAGTCAAGTACCCTAAATATGAGGGCTTGAGGCAAGTACCCGAGTCCAAGAACTAGAGGGGAGTACCCGAGTCCAAGAACTAGAGGCGAGTACCCGGTTCACACAAGGCTTAGTGGATCCACTTAGGCATTAGGAGGTTTACCTTAGCAAGTAACTTCCCCTTTTCCTCCGATGTAAGGTTGACATCCAGATTCCAAGTTGTAACTCGCTTGATCTTATTTTATGTGGGTTGAGGTTTCTTTCCGCACTATGTATTATGAACTATACAAGTTGATTTGGATTGTAATCATGATTGTACTTCAAACATTATTCTTACATGTCATATTGTTAATATGTTATTCATTGCTTATGATTATGCATTTTGCCTATGATGCCTATCCCTTGTTGCATTGTATCCCACATACTTAGTACATTCAAACATACTAAGGTATACTCTATACCTACATAATGCCGCCATGTAGGAACCTGTACACCGCTACCTCCTCCATGTGGCTAGTACGATTGTCTCTCAAGCTTGTTGGTGAGTCCTCCATTCTGGGGAAGCTGCTTACGATCTCATGCTATGTACTAAGATTATCTTTCCTTTATTTATTGTCGTGGCCCCAGCTCTTATCCATGTAGTAGAGGTGTTGTTGGACATGTTATATATCTATGCTGTGAGACTTGACTCTCTTGTTTCTTGATGTTATGATATGGAAGTTTACCCTTAGTCCCAATTCCCTTGTTTATGCTTATTTCTCATTGTCATTTTAATTGCTTCCATGATCAAGGATGTATAATGATATGCTATGAGGCTTATTTGGGGTTCCTTTAGGTTCCCCATTTGTCGGTCATGTCTAGGCCCTAGGCTTGGGTTATGACAGTGATATATCCTACACAAGTGGGAAGAGAGCATAACCGACCTATAAGACCAAGTGAGATACTACTTGAAATCTCGATGTTCACTCCACATCAGACAAGGAGTGGTCTACTTTGCCAAGGTAGACCAAAACAATCACCTTATGGCATGGCCTTTTCGGTAGGTTTAACAATATATCCTTACTCTACGATATAGCCTTTTCGGTAGGTTCAACAAATGTCCTTAACTTATGGCTAGCCGTTTTTGTAGGTACAAGCCAATATGGGGAAATCAATATCACAACCTATGGTAGCACATAGGTTAGGGACACTGGCTAGCAACCAAGGATCTCTTGATGCTAAGTCAATAATCTCACAGAATAGTCAATTCATATACTTAATCATATCTTACATAATTTCATAACTCATGGTAGAATCTTCAGAGTAGCTCATCAAAACATCATATCACAATATCAAAAAATAGGACTTTATATCATTCATAATATTTATTACATTGCCACAACTTCATAGCGTGCTTATTAGCCATCAATTCATTGTAACATTGTTTTCTTGCATAATTTTCCATAATCATATCATCAACATAAGAGACTTGTTACATAACTTTAGTCAAACATAGTGGTATATGCTTGGAAGCTTAAAATCATGGAATTCAAGAGTATAACACATGAGAGGAGTAAAGTCAATTCATTTAAAAGTCATCTAAATCAACCCACCAACATTGTTGTAAAGCCCCAATTTGGGTATCATTATATCCAACTAAAACCCACAAGTTCTTTCATAGCTTTTCATGGCATTGTAGAGTATATAGCTTTAGTATCATAAATTTCAATCACAATGTCAAGCCTCAATAGGTATTCATGCATAATAAAATCAATACTTGAAGTTCAAACGTAAATCATGTTTATAGTGCATAATAGGAAGAACACATAAAGTACTCAAGCTTAAAATCATGCAATTTTCACAAAATAGAAGGGTTGGGCTCTATGAGTAAAAGGACCCATGGATGAAGATCCACATCCTTTAAACTTGGATTTTCTTGAAGAAAAACTTCGAAGGACTTGTGAGCTTCACTTGAATTCTTGAAATCTAAAGAGAGTTCTTGAGAGTCTTAAATTTAATTGAAGGATTTAATGAAGATTAGAGATGATTTTGAGTGTGTTTTTGTGAATCCTAGGGCTTGAAATAGCTAAACAATAAGGAATTCTGATATACATAGGTATTGATTTATTCTCCAATTTCCCTCAAGTGAAACAAAAAATATTTGGAAAACATTGACCTATGGTGAACCAAGTCCGCGACCTAGACTTGTTCCTGCACAATCTTTTTTTGTATGAAGTTTAATTTTCTCCTGTTTTGTCCTACAAATGAGTTTAGACCATTTTTATACTATGGGAGATCAATTCCATGGCACGAACTGGTCGTGTACTCTGCTTCTTAAGCCCTAGATCACCCAAAAAATTATTTTTTGATACGGGTGACCTAAAAATCGAAGACTACCCATTTCCTACATAATTTTTCTCCCGAAAAAAATACAAAGTCGGATTTACAAAATCACGCACAAATTTTAAGATATTCCATAAATATACTATCGAGCATTTTTTGAGTCATGTAAGAGGTGTTACAATATCTCCCCCTTGGGAACATTCGTCCCCGAATGTAATAGAAGTGTACTATAGAAGACTGATTAGACATGTTTTAGCCTACATAAATACATCAATGCAACTTAAACATTATTTTCATGAAAATTTCAAACTTATGCATCATATATCATCAAAATATGTCACTTATAAATATGTATGCATGCAACATGATGTAAAGGGGCTGAAGTACCATACTTGACACTATAGATAGGATTAAGTTGTTACCTTAGCCTTGAGTAGAGTGGAAGAGATAAGGGTATCACTTCTTCATGTCCACTCTGGATTACTAAGTGGCACTTTCAACTTATTAATACCTCCAAAGGACTTTAATGAATGCCACATCCTTGTTTCTCAAACCTTTCACTTGCCTATCTAATACTTCCACCGGAATTTCCTCATAAGACAAAGTTATCTTCAAAAGCTCCCACAACCTCCAAAGGCACTACAAAACTTTGTTCATCTATGCACTTACTTAACATAGATACATGGAAAATTGGATAAACCATACTCATCTCCATAGATAACTCCAACTCATAGACAACCTTGCCAATTCTCCTTAAGATTCTATAAGGCCTTACAAACCTTGGGCTCAACTTTCCTTCTTGACATGAGACCTTTAAATATATCCAATCATTAACATTAAACTCAAGATCCCTTCTCCTCACATCAGAGTAAGACGTTTGCCTAATTTGAGCCATTTTCATTTTTCCTTTATCTACCTTACCTTCTTCAAAGCTCCCATAACCAAATCTAGATGTATTAAATCCATTTTCCTAACATCCAACCACCTAATCAGGGATCTAGAACATCTACCATATAAATCTTTAAAGGGAACTATTTTGTTGCTAGAGATTACAACTATTATTGTAAGCAAATTCAATAAGTGGAAAATGCTAATCCAAACTACCCTTAAACTCCAAACACAAGCCCTAAGCATATCCTCAAGCATTTAACTGGTATTTTTGGCTTGACCATTCATTTGTGTCTGGAAGTCCATGCTAAGATTGACTTTCATACCAAGGCCAAAAGTGTGAAGTAAATTGAGCATCGCGATCCAAAATAATAACTAATGAAACCCCATACAATCTAACACACATATGAATGTACCACTTAGAAATATCTTTGGCACCATAAGTCATCATAATTGTTAGGATATAAGTTGACTTTATTATTATATCAACAATAACCTATATAGAATAAAAATGCCTCCTTGTCGTAGGCAAATTGTAAGGCCCCATGCTTCTCATCTTCCATAATATATATAGTATGACATGTTATATAAGGAGTATATGATTTTATACAGTACCCAAGGATAATAAAGACAATAAAATGAGTGTTGATATCAAGGATTTAAAGTTTTGGGTCAAAGGAATGCCCTAAACACATATTCGGGATTAAAGAAATCGCTCGAGTATCACCTCACCTGTTTTGGAATGTTTAAATTAAGTTTCACATGTTAGATGAGACTAAAAGTGTATAATTTGCTAATGATGGGTTGTTTAGAGGTACTTTAATATCACAATGGTCATATGTTAAGTTTCGGAGTCAGGAAATTTACAAGATAAAGGTTGGCAAAAGGTACTGTAAGCTTCTTTATGTAATCTTTCTTGAGTTTAGGTCAAATACCTCATACCATATCTTCCATGTATAAGGTATTTAAGGAGACATGACCTATCACATTGAAGGTATACAAGTATAGTTTGCAACACATAAAACTCGCGTCAATCGAACTTTGGAGTAAAAGGTTATGACAATTTTACCATGACTACCCCAACAGGAAAATAGGTCTTGGGCCGGGTCATGTCAGGCCCATCTATAGGTCAGCTAGTCTGACATTTTAAAGCACAAAACATTCTATTTTCATCCAAAAACAGTTAAGAAACTAAAGAAATATCTCCCACAAGTTCCCTAAGCGTTAGGTATGTTTTTTGCATTTTTATTGTTAAGATTTGTCCCCATGCCTAGAAATGTGTGCCTTATGCTTTTCAATTGTTTTCCTCTCCTATTAGCTATGGTTGGAGCTATTTTTAGATGGTAAAAAAGTGGTTTTCTTGCTGGTTGTTCTAGGTTTATAGCTTGTTCATTCAGGTAGTAATCTTATGGCTCTTTTATAATCATTTTTACTAAGTTCTATATATGTATCCTCGCGTGAATGCTATTTGACAAATATGGCCATTAACGGCCAATTATAGACTGTTCATAGGAGTGTATAAGCTATGTATATGTAGTTGATGTGAATCTTAGGATGTAAGGAACAACTTTTGTAAAGAAACTTTGGGTAATTAGATGTTCGTTGGAGAGGTATGTTAAGGCTAAGCTCCGTCCCTCCTTTTAGTATGAAATCCTAGAATTCCCAAAATGTCAAATGCGATATTTACCTATTCTGTTTCTATGTAGACCATCTGTAAAAGGTATTGCAATTGCAACCGAATCATTTTCATGATGATATTAGTTTGAAATCTGATTCATTTATTTAAACTGGATATTCAGTACCTTTATATAAATTTGTTGGGTTTCTTGACTACTTGTCCATATGTTTGAGGAGTTGCTCTACTTGTTGTGGTGTCACTAAAAATAAAGACAGATTACAAGGGGAATTTAGTACTCATAATTTGCCTTATTTCTTACTAAAATCATATTTGAAGAACTTAGAAAGTAACACATTGATTTCAACTAATCTCGAGTATAATGCTCCTATTTAAACTACTAAGACACTTGATTATTTTGAAATACTTTATTTTTTTAAAGGGCATAGAACCAAGTTTAAGCATAATATGAAGCATCTTTATGAACTTTTCCATAGTTATGACTTTATTCTTAATGTTGACTTAAGTTTACAAACTTATTCAAAAGACATTTAAGATCCCACGAGTCATGTGTATATGTTGCAACAATTATTCTGATGCTATTAGAATAAGTATACCAATGAGCCAAGATTGGCTAAATTCTTGTTATGGCCTACTATGTGCATTAAATATTTATATCATATAGAGCATGTTATACATGGACTTCGAGCTATAATTGGAGGTATGGGGCCTATTTGCCCAAAAATTATGTATATTGATATAATATAGATGGCCATGGGTTGGAGAATATGATGTCGATTAGCTATCGTAAAGGACTAACATTTCTAGTATTTGTTTGGGTATGTCATGCATTTGCATCTATATATTTGCATTGACGATATGCTATTACTCGAGTATACCATGCATATGTAATAACTAAGACTTTGAGTATTGGCCATGATGGTTGCCTGTGTTTTGGTTATAGTTGATATTTATATTCCCCTTTTGACTATAGTTATCTATGATTTTTCTTTATACCTTACATACCAGTAAATATTTATTCATATTGACGTCCCATTACCTACGGATACAACATTTTATTTCGTGTGTGCAAGCTCAGGAAAGGATTCTGATTGGCCCCTCCACTTGGAGCCCAATTTAGCTGTGAGTTGATAAGCTCCACCTCTTCCTAGAGCTTTCACAGGATGCTTACTTTTTATTTTACGATTGGGTATTGTCGAGGCCAGGTCTCGACAGTGTTGGTGACACTCTTAGAGACTATTATGGACATGTTATTTAAGGTTGGTTCTTTTGCACCTTTTAGTCTCTAATCATAGGTTTGACAGGTATATATGTTTGTGTGCCCCTATACCTCTCTTTTTATAGCATCGTCGGCTAGCTAGTTCTTTAGCATTTTGGTTTACCTACGTCAGGGTATATAGCTTGTTGTTGATCAGGTCATGACCTAAATAGTCCAGGCTTAGTTTTTTAGATGTTATGCTGACCAATCTTTTGGTTCCTAGTTTTGTTAGCTAGCATGATTAGTGGTATACTTGGCCAATGATGGTATCTAGTGCCAATCACGCCTTCCCCTTTTTTTGGGGCATGACAAACATGATATTAGAGCAGGTCATCAGGTAGTCCACAATGCTGTGTGTAGAAGAGTCTGGCTTATGGGTGTGTTGTATATGAGACTCATAATCAGGAGACTATGAGGCATTTAGAGATGGTTATATTTCTTTCACTTAATAGATCGTGCTATAGAACAAAGTTATAAGAACATATAAAATATGAATCATGCTTTGTAGTTTTTATTTAACTGGCTATCTATGCTCAGGAGATGGCACAACATGATATAGATATGGATCCGAGAGAAGGTACCTGTCATTCATTATAGGGTCAGGGGAATATATTTCTCGTGGAAGAACACATTGAATCTCCAGTAGCCATAGTAACAGATTTACCAGCAGCAATTGACTCCTAAGGAGATCCAGTACCGCCAACCCAACTAGAGACTAAGGAGCAGGGGATGAGGGAACTAGTTTAGCGACAGACTAGGATGATTTCTAACCATGAGAGACAACTAGAGGCGAGACCAGATACTAGAGGAGATCGAACAGAAAGCTCGAAGGTACGTTAGTCCTTCCAATATTTATGGGATCCCATTGAGGATCCCTTGGACTTTATAGACCATACATATAGAGTATTGAGAGTGATGTATGCCTCCATCACTGAGACTATGGAATTGGCTTCGTTTTGACTACGTGATGTCGCCATGTTATGGTATGAGGCATGAGAGAGATCCAGGGGGCTTGATGCCCCGCTAGTAAAGTAGGAGGACTTTTTTGAGGCATTTGTAGTCCATTACTTGCCATGGGAGTTTAGGGTGGCTCGTAGTGACAAGTTTAACAATCTGAGGTAAAGGATATGTGCGTAAAGGAGTACAGCTTTAAGTTTAATTCTTTGACTAGTTATGCACCAGATATTGTACGCACCAAGAACACTTGAGTTCACCATTTTGTGGGTGGTTTAGGGGGATCATTTGATTGGATACTACAAGATAGAATCTTTATAGGATGGTGTAGATATTTCTCAGACTACAGAGGATCTTTCTCGTTGGATTTGAGATACCCTTAAAAACAAGGAGTAGAATAAGTGGGCTCATAATATGGGGTATTATAGGGAGCCACAAGGTGAGTTTAGGCCCCCATTTGATCAATATCCACAACTGTTAGTAGGTAATTTCCCACCACAGATGCAAGGCCAATGATTTGATCATTATAATCAGTTAGGACCTAGGCAGAGTATATGCCAGCCCGAGAGCCATCGACAGGAGCCTTCTGCATAAATGAGACAACCTACTCCTTTTCGTACATAATGTGGTAAGCTTCATACTGGGCGGTATGGAAAGGGTTCAGGTGCATGTTACCATTGTGGGTAGATAGGGCATTTTATTAGCTAGTGCCCAAGGTTAGGTAGATGTACAACAGTCTAGCCGTCAAGATCTACAACAACCTCTTCATCCCGAGTATGTGCTTTCTGACCAGGTTTGTAGTCTACTAAGGGTTGTGGTAGGAAGAGACAGTTCAGGTTCTACTGGTGGCCAGAATCACTTTTATGTACTTATACAGTAACAGTATTTAGAGGCATCTACAGATGTTGTCATAGGTGGGAATATCCTTGAATAGAAAGGTAATGTTGCCTTGCCCAAAGTTAAGTTATTTCATACCTCGGGGCTCGGAAGCTAATCGCTAAAGTTTGTATATACTATCTAGTTCATACTAGTGATACTATATGGAGCCAATGACCCTTCATATAGTACTTATTATGAATGAATCCTCGATGGTATTCCCTGATGAGCTTCCAAGGATTCCCACTGAAAGGGAAATTGATTTGTTCCCTGATATGCAACCTATATCTAGTACTCTCTTCAGAGTGGCTAGTGATGGATTTTATTGATAAAGGCTTTATTAGGCCAAGTAAATCTTCCTAGGGTTCTCTAATGCTCTTTGTTCGAAAAAAGATGGCTCTTTACAGATGTGTATCGATTAAAGACAACTAAATGAAGTCACTACCAAAAATAAGTATCCTATTCTGTCGATTGCTGACTTTTTCGACCAGTTGCAAGGTACCAAATACTTTTCAAAGATCGATTTCTGATTCGGTTACCACCAACTGCAAGTCAGGGATGTTGATATTCCAAAGACAACATTTAGGATAAGGTATGGTCAGTTTGAGTTCCTTATCATATCTTTCAAACTTACAAATGCTCCAACATCATTTATGGTTCTAAAGAATCAAGTCTTTAAACCATTCTTGGATAAATTTATGATCATGTTAATTGATGACATCTTGATATATTCATGGTCAAAAGCTGGTGTTAAGTTTAATGGCCAAAAGATTGAAGTTGTGATGGCCTAGACGAGATCTTTGAATCTGATAGAGGTCCACAACATTTTAGCCTTAGCATGATATTATAAGAGGTTTGTGGAGGATTTTCCTCCATCTTGACACTACTGATGAAATAGACGCATGAAACAACTATGTTCCAGTGGACTGAAGCATGTTAATAGAGTTTTGAAACACCCCAAAAAGTGCCCAAAAATGTACCTCGGAAATGCCCATAATCATAATTTCTATATATCTCAAAATCATTGTGTGATATAAAAAAATTGACTTCATATTCGTGTCAAGGGGTAAAATAGAGTGAGGAATGGGTATAACTCATTTTAAGAGAAACCATAGCAAAATTTCATTTTCCAAAATTTTCGAAAATAGTAAGGATTCGCGCCCCTAGCGCGACGCTACTAGGGTGTGAACCAGTGTATTGTTGTTTTCAGTTTTTTTAGTTTTCGCCTAAGGCTTTAGGGCTTTGGGCCTAAGCCTTCCTATGCATAAAAAGACCTATGTTTATTCATTTTTCAACCCCATATCATTCAAGACATTCCCCAAAACCCTCTAACACTTATCCAAATATTTCATCCAAATTCAAGTATCCCAAACTCATTTCTGGATCTCAAGAAATTCATTCAAGCTTCAAATTCTCATTTAAATTTTCATTAAGGAAATCCCCAAATTTGGAGTATGTGATTTTCAACCATTTGGTCCTTTTACCCATGGTGCCCAACCATTCTTTAATGTAAATTGCATGTTTTCAAGTTGAATTATCTATGGGTATTTCTTATTATGAATTTGATTATAAACTATGTTGGGGTTTCATGTAAAGTTGATTATGTAAGCATGTTCTGAGCTATAAATCTATAATCTATTGTGAGATTTGATATAGGATTTCAATGTACTTGCATGAGGGTATTACCAAGTGTTAGTGAGTTAATTTATATTAAGTTTTCTCACATGATTTCACTCTTGAATTGCATGATTTTGAACTAGAATTACACACCCGCCAAGTGTTTGATAAAATATTTGGTTTAGGATTCTTCAGTTATAGATGACCCATTGTATGGCTTATGAGTTAAGTTACTTTATGATGATGAAAGGAATGTATATATGCATTAAAATTCATGAAAAGTATCTATGGTGTTGTAAGTTGACCAAACCTTGTTGGGGGGAGAGGGAGTGCTAAGCCCAATCACCTTGTTGAGGGGGTGTTATCCCTTAATCACCTTTTCGGGAGGGGGGGGAAGCCCGTACTACCATGTTGGGGATTAGATACCTTAATTGCCTTGTCAGGGGGTGGTAAGACCGTACTACTAATTGAGGCATGCATACCTCAATCACCTTCCAAGAGGGTGGTATGCCTTGGATTAGTTTGCTTGGTCTATGATGATGGTCTCTTCCTACGCATGTAATATGTTCTATACAAGCATGTTTTACTTCAAGCATTTATCATGCATGCCATGTTGTGAATATATTATCCTTTGCCAATGATTATGCATTTTGACTATGTTGCTTATGTCTTATTATATTGCATCGTGCTACTTAGTATATTCAAATGTACTAATGCATACTCTATGCCTACATGATGTTACCATGTAGGAACCGGAGCTTCTTACGATCATCCTCCACGTGGCTAGTTGTGATATCTTGAAGTCTTTGGTGAGTCCTCAAGTTCAGGCACACCAGCTATACTATTCTTGCTCATGTTATTTCTTTATGATGAACTCTTGATATTATGAGGGTGAGCTAAAAAAGTTTCATGGCTCCCGCTCAAGTCGATGTTTAGAGGTGTTGTTGGAAAAGTGATGTAATTAAGTTATGTTCTTGACTCTTGTTTCTTTATGGTTATCTAAGACTTCTCTTAGTCCCTTATCCATTATTTCAATCTCTTGATGTTGTTTACTTTGCTTTCATGATCAAGGATGTGTGATTGATTTGCTAAGTGGCCTTTTTGGGTCCATTCGGGTTTCCATTAGCCGTGTCACATCTAGGTCCGAGGCTTGGGTCATGACAAACTTGGTATCAGAGCACTAGGTCATTAATAGTCCTCAGAATATAACAGTCTATGTCAATTGGAGACTTGTTCATGGTTGTGATGTACACCACAACTATGAGCAAGAGGCTATGAGGCATTTTAGAAATTGTTTCCCTTCTTCTTGATCTATGTCATGCTGTAGAAGTTAAGGTAAGACTTTCTCCTAATGAATGTTCTTTACTATGTTAGATCATGCATTTTCTAAGAGGAAGAAGAGCTCGCACTCCCGAGGAGCAATTAGCCACTCGCGCTGGGGGATCGGCTCATAAAGAGTTTCTGGATGCTATTACCATACTAGCCCATGCCATGACTAATCAAATCAACCAAGGGGCCCAAGCCCCTCATGCTCCTACTCCGTCATCTAGGGTGAGGGATTTCACAAAAATAAACCCACTGGAGTTCTATGGTTCTAAAGTGGATGAGGATCCTCAAGAATTCATTGATGAGGTGTACAAAGTATTGTATATTATGGATGTTACATCAGAGGAGAAAGCAGAGTTGATAGCCTACCAACTCAAAGGGGTGACCCAAATATGGTTTACTCAATTGAAGGTAGAGAAGCGGAATGGTGACATTATCCTTTGGGAGGAGTTGAAGGCGGTATTTCTCAATCGGTTCTACCCACTTGAGCTAAGAGAGGTGAAAATGATAGAATTTATGTATCTAAAGCAAGGGTCGATGAGTGTGAGGGATTATTCCCTCAAGTTCAACCAACTCTCTAAATATGCTCTACAATTGGTGGCCTAACCAAGGTCTAGGATGAACAAATTTTTGATGGGTGTGTTTGACTTGGTAAATGAAGAATGTCGTTCCACCATGTTGCTAAGTGATATGGATTTTTCTCGCCTCATGACATATGCTGAACAAATATAAGGGGGAAAGCTAAGGAGGAGGAGAATGGGTGAGGTCAAGAGGGCCCTTTTTGAAGGTGGATTCCATAATCCTAAGTGTGTTCGATTTCCTTAAGGCCACAAATTCCTAGGCCAAAGTTCTTCAAATGCTCCTAACAGAAGGGTTGCTAATGATAATCAAAGATGCCAAGGTGGTGGCGGTGTGATGCCTAATGCTATGTGTCCATAATGAGGTAGAGGGCATAATACTCCATGCTTGAGGAAGACTAATACTTGTAATAGTTGTGGTGAAGTGGGTCATAAGATGATTGATTGTCCTCGTAATCAAAGCAAGGGTAGAGATGGACATTCACAAGGACAAGGTGCAAATACGGGTCCTAAGGGAAGAGGAGGTCGACAAGGTGGTTCCCCAAGGCATAATAGGTTCTATGCTCTTCAAGGGAGACAAGGGGTAGGGAGGTGCCTGATATCATCACCAGTACGTTAAAAGTCTTTGATTTTGATGTACATGCATTGATAAAGCCAGGTGCCACTCTTTCTTTTATTACTCCTTTTGTTACCAAAAAGCTTCATGTCAAACCTGAATTGTTGTGTGAGCCATATAAAGTGTCTACTCCCGTGAGTGCATCCATTGTTGGTAGAAGAGTCTATAGAAATTATCCGATATTCATTTTGCATAAAATATTGCCTTGTGATTTTGTTAAGTTGGACATGGTGGACATTGATGTCTTTCTTGGGATGGATTGATTGCATACGTATTATGCCTTATGCCTTTATTGATTATAGAACCCGTAGGATCAAGTTTCAGTTCCCTAAAGAACTCACTCTTGATTGGGGAGTCATGATGTGGTGGTCAAGGGTAGATTTATTTCTTGCATTAAAGCCCAAAAATTGATTTCTACGGGGTATCTCTATCATCTTGTAAGGGTTATATGTTGAGTCCAAAGACCTTCCTATAGAGTCGGTTTCGGTGGTTAATGAATTTCATGGTGTCTTTCCTACTAAGCTTCTGAGTGTTCATCCCAAAAGGGAAATAGACTTTGGTATAGACCTCCTTCCCGATACTTAACCCATTTCTATTCCCTCTTACCGTATGGCCTTGGCGGAGTTGAATGAGAAACTGAGAGATTTATTGGAGAAGGGTTTTATTAGGCCTAGTCAATAACTTTGGGGTGCACCGGTGCTGTTTATGAAAAAGTAGGATGGTACTCGTAGAATGTGTATTGATTACCGACAACATAATAGGGCCACCATAAAGAATAAGTACCCTCTACCTAGGATTAATGATCTTTTTGATCAACTTCAACGGGCTAGTCACATCTTTAACATTGATTTGGTCTGGTTATCACCAAGTAAAAGTGAAGGGTTGTGACATTCCCAAGACAACATTCCCTACTAGGTATGGGCACTATAAGTTCGTGGTTATGTCTTTTGGGTTGACCAATGCACTGGCTATCTTCGTGGATCTTATGAATAGGGTCTTTAAACCCTACCTTGACTTGTTTTTGGTGGTGTCTATTGATGATATCTTGATCTATTCCCATAGTGTGGAAGAGTATGTGGATCACTTGAGTATGGTATTGCAAATGAAGAGGGAGGAGAAGTTGTATGCTAAGTATGAGAAATATGAGTTTTGGTTGAAAGAGGTTGCTTTTCTAGGTCATGTGGTGTCGGTGATGCCACTAAGGTGGATCCTAAAAAGACAGAGGTGATTAGAAATTGGCCTAAACCTTTGACTCCGTCGAACATTAGCAGTTTCTTGGTCTCAGAGGGTTACTACTGGAGGTTTGTGAATGGGTTCTTTTCTATTGCTTCTCCCATGACTAAGTTTACCTAAAAGAAGGCAAAATTTGCATGGACCGATGAGTGTGAAAAGAGTTTCCAAACTTTGAAGGATAAGCTTGTCTGCGCTTCTATGTTGTCTCTACTTGAAGGGTTCGAAGGGTTTGTGGTGTATTGTGATGCCTCAAGAATTGGTTTGTGTTGTGTTTTATCCAAAATGGTAAGGTGATAGCTTATGCCACGAGATAACTTAAGGTGCATGAAAAGAATAATCCTATCCATGGCCTTGAATTGGCTGTTGTGTTACTTTCTTTGAAAATTTGGCATCATTACTTGTATAGGATTCATGTTGATGTGTTAACCGATCATAAGAGCCTTCAATTTGTGTTCACTCAGAAAGATATCAACTTGAGACAAAGAAGGTGGTTAGAAAATCTTAAGAATTATGATATGAGTGTGCATTATCTCCATGGTAAAGCCAATTAGTGGCCAATACTCTAAGTAGGGTGTCTATGGGTAGTCTAGCACATGTTGATGGTGAGGGCAAAGGAGTGGCTAAAAAGGTGCATCGGTTGGGTAGATTGGGAGTTAGGTTGGAGGAAGTTCACAATGGTGGTGTTGTAGTTGTTGATGGTTCTTAATCTTCTTTGATTGAGGAGTTGAAGGGAAAGCAATATCTTGACCCCGCCTTGTTAGAATTGAATGCCTTGGTGAGAGAAGGGAAGGTGGAGGTTTTTTCCCAAGGGGGAGATGGTGCTCTTAGGTACCAAGGTAGATTGTCTCTTGACCCAAGCCTAACATGATGAATTGGGGACCCAAAGGAACCCAAACAAGCCTATTAACTTATCATTACACATCATTGGTCACGGAAGCATATAAAAGACATAAAGAGAAACATAGGTAAGTGTCTGGGTAATAGAGGATTCACCAACTAGCTTGAGTATTACCGAACTAGTCACATAGAGGAGGAAGATGATCAACTTGGGAGCTGGGTCCTCCATGGTGATATCATGTAAGCAAGAGTATGTGTTAGTACCTTTGAATGTACTAAGTATGTAGGATGCAATACACCAAGAGATAGGCATCACAATCAAAATGCATAACAATAGGTAATTGGGATAATATAACAATATGACATGTATGACCAATACTCAAGTAAAACATGCTTAAGTCATGCTTATAAAGGATATCATATGTGTATAAGAGACCAAGCAAGATTTCCAAAGTACAAACCCCTTGGTAAGTTGATGATGATCTCACATTGTCACCCTAGTAGTGAAGTACAAACCCCTCATTGGTTGATGATAATCCCACCCTATCACCCTGGTGGTGAAGTACAAACCCTTCACATAGTTCATGAGTACAAACCTCCATCACGGTTATCCGAACACTTAGTCCCCCGGGATTGGGCATGGTCTAATACAACACTTTATATAGAATATATAATTTACATAAGCTCATTTCATCATCATAACATCAATCATGTAATATCTCATGCTTTGTATCTTCAATTCCTCAAGAAACCATAACTGGATATTTTTTCAAACACTTAGACGGTGTATAGTGCTAGTGTAAACCTATGTAATACAAGAGTGAAATCATACTAGTAAATTCAATGTAAAAGCTTCAACAGATACTTGGTAACACCCTCAAGCAACAAACATCAAAACCCTTCACCAATCCTTTTAATATATCTTAGATTCATGGCTCAAAATATGGTAAAATAGTCACAATTTCATATGCTCAAACATCGTGTGCAATGATTTTTATAATAATCACGACCCATGAATAAATTACCTTTAAATCATACAATTTGTAAGAAAAGGAAGCTTAGGCATCATGGGTGAAAGGAACCTGTGAAAAAAACCCACATACCTTAGCTTGGAGATGAACTTGGAGAAGATTGGAGGTGGAGAGTTGAAGCCTGAAGAAGAACCTTAAAGGAAATCCTTAGATCCGGAAGAGGTTTTGAGACTTAAATTTAGGAGTGAAAATATGACTAAGTGTTTGAGTGAGTACTGGGAATGTTTAGGATGGTATGAGGGTGAAATATGGCTAAGTAAAGGTATTTTCACTTTTGGCAACACTTATCCCTAAGAACCAAAAGTATTGGACAGAGATAGAAAAAACTTGACAAATAAGTACAAAGGAGTGCGCCCTTGGCACATCATGCTAGGGGCGCCAATCGTCTCTAAAAATCGCATTTTTGTGATTTTCAAATTTTGCTACGTTGCTCTTAAATCAATCTTAGACCCTTTTCCCTATAATATGACCCCTTAAACAAAATATGAAGTCGTATTTTGATATTACGCACAAATTTTGAGATATATGGAAATTATGATTTTAGGCACTTCTGAGGCACATTTTTGGGGTCATTTCAGATTGTGTGCCTATTGTTGATGACTTGAGAAAGAGGATCTTAGATGAGGATCATAAATCTTCCTATTCTACTCACCGCGGTTGTACAAAGATATATAGAGATTTGAGGAAAGTGTATTGGTGGGGTAGCATGAAGAGGGACATTGCTATGTTTGTATCTGGTTGTCATATTTGCCAACAAGTTAAAGCGAGCACCAAAGGCCGAGTAGCCTGGTCCAAGATATAGGGATTACTACTTGGAAGTGGGAGGAAATTAATATGGATTTTGTGGTTGGGTTGCCTAAGACTAGAAAGCATTTTGATTCTATTTGGTTTGTTGTTGATAGAATGATAAAGCCGGCTCATTTCCTACAGATTAAGACTACTTATAGTCCCAAATATTATTCCAAATTATATATTACTGAGTTGGTTAGATTGCATGGGGTATCTTTCTCTATCATATTAGATCGTGGTGCTCAATTCACTTCTCAATTATGGAGGTATTTCCAAAGAGGTCTTTGTACCAAGGTTAAACTTAGTACAAGCTTCCACCCTCAAATGGATGGCCAAGTTGAATGAACTATCCAAACTTTTCAGGATATGCTTAGAGCTTGTGTTTTAGAGCTTAAGGGTAGTTGGGATGAATACATTCCGCTTATTGGGTTTGGTTAGAATAATTGCTATCTTTCCAGCATTTGTGTGGCTCCTTTTGAGGCTCTATATGGTAGGCGTTATATGTCCCTTGTTGGATGGTTTGGGGTGGGGGAGTTAGTGCTGCACAATGATATGAATATGGTTCATTCGGCCTTCCATGTGTCTATGTTGAGAAAATGTGTGGGTGACCTAAGTGCTATTGTGCCATTAGATGTTGTGGGTGTTGTTGAAGAAAATTTGACTTATGAAGAGGTCGCGGTAGAGATTTTGGATAGATAAGTGAAGACGTTAAGAAACAATATAGCTTCCATTAAGGTTCTTTGGAGAAACCAATAAGTTGAAAGTGCCACATTGGAAGTTGACGTGGACATGCAAAAGTGATATCCTTATCTCTTCCATTCTACTCAAGCCTAAGGTACTAATTCAAGTCCACAATATGATTTCAAGTCTTAAGTTTCAGCCCTTATGTCATTTGCATGTATTTATGTTTATGTTGACAAGTTCATGGTGAATTTTGACACTTACGTTGAGATTTTTGAAATGATGTTTTATTGAATTTGTTGCACTCATATGTTGGGCTGAAATTATCTTGGTTACTCCTCTTATGTATGTTTCTTTCACATTCGTGGGGACGAATGTTCCCAAGGGGGAGATATTGAAACTCCCCAAAAAGTTCTTGAAAATGTGCCTCGAAAATACCCATAATCATAATTTCCACATATCTCAAAATTCGTGTGTGATATCGAAAATCCGCTTTATATTTGTGATCAGGGTCACAATTGAGTGGAAAATGTATATAACCACAATTTTAGAGCATGTATTTTTGTTGCTAGTTTTTCCATTTTCGGCCTAAGGTTTTGGGGCCTCAGGCCTAAGCCTTCCTACGCATAAAACTACCTGTACTTAGTCATTTTTCAAGCCCATATCATTCAAGACATTGCCCGAAAGCCTTTATAACACTTAGCCAAATATTTCGTCCAAATTCAAGTGTCCCAAACTCATTTTTGGATCTCAAGGAATTCATTTAAGCTCCAAGTTCTCATTCAAATCTTCATAAAAGAAAATACCAAATTTAAGGTATGTAGGTTTCACCATTGAGTCCTTTCACCTATGGTGCCCAACCTTCCTTTTTAGGTAAATTACATGTTTTCAAGTTGAATTATTTATTGATATCTCTTATTATGAATTTGATTGCAAACAATGTTGGGGTTTCATGAAATGTTGATTATGTAAGCATGTTTTGAGCTATGAATCTATAATCTATTATGAGATTTGATGAAGGAATTCAATAAGTCTTGCACGAGGGTGTTACGAAGTGTTGATGGGTTGATTTACATAAGTTTTCTCACATGATTTCACTGTTGAATTACATGATTTTGAACTAGCATTACACACCCGCCAAGTATTTGATAAAATGTCTGGTTAAGGATTCTTGAGTTATTGATGATCTATTGTATGTCTTATGAGTTAAGTGACTTTATGATGATGAAAGGAATGTGTATATGTATTGAATTCATGAAAAGTATTTATGATTTTGCAAGTTGACCAAACCTTGTTGGGGAGTGTTAAGCCCAATCACCTTGTTGAGGGCTTGTTGAGCCTCAATCACCTTGTCGAGGGATGGTAAGCCCGTACTACCATGTTACGAGGTAGATACCTCAATCACATTGTCGAGGAGTGATAAGCCCATATTACCAATTGAAGGGTAGATACCTCAACCAGCTTCCAAGAGGGTGGTATGCCTTGGATTCCAAGTACTAGTTTGCTTGGTCTATGATGATGGTCTCTTGCTACATTGGTAATATATTGTATGCAAGCAATTTTACTTCAACCATAGATCATGCATTCCATGTGCGAATATACTATCCTTTGCTTATGATTATGCATTTTGACTATGTTGCCTATTTCTTCTTGCATTGGATCCTACATACATAGTACATTCAAACGTACTAACGCATACTCTATTCCAACATGATGTTACAATATAGGAAACGGAGCTCCTCACGATCACCTCCACGTGACTATTTGTGTTATCTTAAAGATAAGCTTTAGTGAGTCCTTGAGTTTGGGGATACTAGCTATACTACTCTTTCTTATATTATTTCTTTATGATGAACTCTTGATTTTATGAGGGTAAACCCAGAAAGTGTCTTAGCCCCCTCTCAAGTTTATGTTTAGAGGTGTTGTTGGATAAGTGATGTAATTGTGCTATGTTCTTTACTCTTGTTTCTTTATGATTACCTAAGACTCCCCTTAGTCCTTTATCCCTTATTTTAATCTCTTCATGTTGTTTACTTTGCTTCTGCGACAAAGGATGTGTGATTGATATGCTAAGAGGCTTGTTTGGGTCCCTTCGAGTTTCCATTTGCCGTGTCACATCTAGGCCCTAGGCTTGGGTTGTGACAATTTTGAAGAGCTAAAGAAAAGCCTTGCCACCACAACTATCTTGGCTCTTCCTGATGGCACCAAAGGTTACGTTATATATTGTGACATCTCGAGAATTGGCCAAGATTATGTTCTTATGCAGGATGGTAAGGTTATCACATACGCTTCTAGAAAAGTATGGAAACATGAATAAAACTATCCTACTCATGATCTTGAGATTGCTGCCGTTATTTTTTCCCTAAAGATTTTGCAACAATATCTATACGGGGTTCATATTGATATT